>JARFJB010001902.1:852500-1107500 GCA_036346205.1 Vesta saturnalis | reverse complement strand
AAGATAATTTAACTCGTAATACTAAAAATTAAAACATTTGCTCTTTTCAGGCACTTTTATTTTCTTTTTTTTTACTTTGATTTGCACTTTTATTACAATTTAAGTACGCATTTAATTTTACTGTTGCGTACGCTTTCATTTTATGATTGCAATTTTTGCATTGAAAATTTCAAGAAATGCAATAAATATTGGTTTATTCAATTTCAAGAAGATAAATTTGTAAGAAGGAAAATTCCATTTTTGGGCTTGGCTTACAATGTAAAGTATTATTTCAAGATATTGCGCAATATTGTGGCAAAGATGACATCACCTCAGTTAAAATTTCCGTAATCATTTAGATACCAGAGGTCATTAAAAAATTTGTGTACAAAAATTTTACAAACAGGTATTTATGTAATGATTTTTAGTAATTTAAGGCTAGTTTTAAGATATACCTTATATAACCCTAAATTTTACATGTTAATAAACATAGTCTGTATATTTCTTTATTTTTTACAATTTGGTAAAATTTTTAGTGTAAACCTGGGTTTAGTTATTCCGAGCATTATTAAAAAATAACTTGGCGTCCGAGATCATTTTTATTAATATTACATTGCATTTTTATTATTTATGTTAAGTGAAAATAACACAGCAGAAATTGTGGTAATTAAGCAAATCAAAAGATTTGAATCGGCCCACTTGAATCTTCCGACTGAGTCAAAGGCATTATTTTTGGTGAGTGGTTTGTATCTCCTGTTAGTTTAACGATTTGTTTTTGGAGAACATTTTTACATACATTTGTTTATTAAATTTTTAACGATTACCATTTACACCACTTACATTATAAAACCTACCGTTTATATCCTGCTGCCGATAAATCTTCTATTTTTCCAAACCACTTCAATAACAGATTTTCATAGAATTATTGTACTTTACATTCCAAAGTAAAGAATATTACTGACTTGAACTCTTTTGCATTGAGTACAAATGCTTTGGAAAGTGACTTATTTTCAAAAGAATTGCATTTAGGTAATTTGTAGAAATTCCAATTTGGAACCAAAATAATGAAGGATAATTACATCATCATTAGTAATGACTATTTAATTTGAAATTTTTAATTACGAAATATTCTTTGGGCTTTGTGCAATATTTATTTGGAACTTAATTTATTGAAATGATAATTACCACTCATTACTCAACAATTAATAATGACAGTATAACTAGAAAGTTTTTAACACTCCTGCGCTTTGTAGAATATTTATTTGGAACTTTCAGGGTCGGGCATTATTCTTATTATGGAGATACTTCAAAAAGAAGACAAACCAACCGCTTAAAAAATATAGTGCATTCTAATTTCGTGCCTAATAAACCAGATTTTGGTAAAATAAATCAAAAAGTATTGATTTTCCTATGCAAAGCAACTGTAGGAACAACGGGTACCTAACTATGCGAGATAGATATAAAAATTGTGGATGCACATGATGGTTAAACCAGGAGGATTTTCTGAACATCAAAACAAAAAAACTCTGCATCGTCAGTTGGATAATGGTAAATTAAATGTCAATAACCAAACCAGTTGCAGATGAATAACATGTAAAAATGTAACATATAAAATGCAATGAGAACGATTATTATGGACCTAAAGGAAATAACGCAATTGTAAAATACACATAAACCGAATCAAAGTACAATAATAAAAAATACAATAAACAAAATTCTGAAATAAATTTAGTTGACTATATATGAACACCTACAAATGATAACGTTTCCCCACATCCATTTGGCATGATATACATTCGGGCGACTTAACTTTTAAAATTGCAACCGTGTTAAATATACGGTTATTTCTAGCGTATACATAATTAAGTAAGTTTTGAATATTGAGAATGATGGTGTTGATATATATTCTAATTTGCTGGAATGCAAAAGTTTATTTCAAGGTTGATTGGTAATGAATTTATTTTGCATGAGAACGATTTTCTTTTTAAATCTTTGCTCATAGATGGCTTTTTTCCTAATTAACCCTATTACACAGTATCAAAATTTGTAAATAATCAACACACGGAACAAAATTGATTATTTACAAACGAATGGTGGCTACAAGCCGGCTACCTAATTGTTGCCTTATTTCAAGAACACATTAACTATCGCTGACTACTGTAACATTTTAACATTGCCAAGTAACTTTTGAAATTCCATTTCCGGAACGACCGTCAATGTTGACGTTAGAACAAAAGCTTTAAACACGCTACTTTATTAACCCTAGGATACTTAACCAATAAAATATCGGCATTTACATAATCCGGGCTTCTGAGACCCGTTGTATAAAATTACGTATAGAATAGAAACAAAGTTATTGAAGTAAAACTTTATTTTTTTATACATATACATTACAAACGTGGGATTAAATATGAATGTGAACATTACTGTTAAAATTTTTTTAGAGATTAGATAAGCATTTAGTATATATTCTAATACTATGCTCATTACAGATAATATTTTTACAACTAATACATCAATATTTTCTGGGCACACTGAGAATTTCTTTCTCTTAATTGTTGTACTTGTTTGAGCGGCTGGCGGACCAGAGATATCAATAAATCTGCTTAGACACTCCCGGACACTACGCCGTAGGTTAGAGTTAGAAGATCTTCTATGTATGCGTTGAGTACTGCAACATCAATAATGTTGAAGAAAAATGTCCGGGCCATCGCTTACTTTGCCTTTTGCACGTGTATGTCGACACCATTTGATCCATGACGTCAACACCGCGCTTAGTTTTTTATAATGAGTGATGATTTTTCAGGCTCTCTCGTATCGTGACCTTTGATAGATACGTCGTAGTGCATGGTGCTTAGTAAAATTACGCATTTGTTCTTTTGGTGCGTAACTTACCATGGATACGTTATTTCGAATGTAAAATAATGAAGAGCAGACTTCACGATGTTTTGAGGCTTTCATTTCTTTCGGAATGTCACGCTTATTCTCGTAGTGTACTCACAACAGTAATATTTTGATCCAACAGATAAATTTCTAGCAGAACACTAGTGAAGAAGTTGTCTATCGTGAGTTGAGACCAGAATTATAAATGCCGTGCACAAGAGCTTGTACTACTTCAAGCCCCAGGTTTTTATGTGGAGGTTCTTCGGGCTGGCGACCAAGATAAACTAAACCAGACTGAGATTCACACATCTAAAATATTTTAAGTGCATATTATGCGGTTTACTTGGCATACATTGAACGAATCTGCATCTACCTCCATACCAACAAGTTGTTCATCAGTAGTTACATTAGTATCCGGTATGACGCAGCTTTTGCATTGCTGTATGTATAAATCCCAAACGCACGACACCACTGCTAACTTATGGGTTTCAAAACGCGCATTCCGGGTTCTCTCGTCGTCCGATCTGACGAATCTTGTACTTCTTTTAAGCGAAATATGGACATGGTGACCCGGTGTATAGGATTGGCAAATTCACTACAAAATAATTCTCTCGCAGGAAGATCCCAGCTTCTGTTAACTCCCGCATGAATAAGTAAACCACAGAATGCAACAGTTACATCTTTCTACAGTTCTCCTTTTGCTCCGTAAACACGTCTCCTGCCTAAATTAGTACAGTTCACAATTTCTTGTACAATAATTGGAGTTACAAATAACTGAAACGCTACGTTTAGTGTTGCAGCTATATGTTTTCTTGCGAGTCCTGACTCACGCCGAATAATGTGTGGTTGAATTTTATATTTTCTTGGAGGTTCCAAATTCCAATCCAGACCACTTGGAGCAATGTAACCACTCGTTGAAGAATTACCAACATCGTCAACGCCGTCCTCTGATTTATCGTCAACATCACAATACTCGTCAGAAACTTAATCGAAATTTGTGTCTTCTGTGTCATCATTCTCTCCTTCTGACACATCACTTTCTTCTGAAGGTAGATCATCACTTTCACCTGCCTACTGCGATACTGTTTCTTCATAGAATCTCACGCTTTTCACATTCTTTTTAACGCCATTATCATATGTGTTTCAAAAGTTCACTCAATGCAACTTTTATTACAACTGAATGAAAATCAGCTACGTCTACTTTTATACATCAGCAGTATTGCAGGTTTCAACTTGTACAGAAACGCACAATTCCGCGCAGCAGTGCTTGACAAATTATAATAACTATCAGCGTTGAAACTGGTTTTATGAACTAGTTGTACTTGAGCTTTGGAGGCCGATTGAAATTAGTTTTGGCAAATTATGAGTAACTAAATCCTCCGGTTTATGCATCCTAGGGTTAATCAAACCTTTAATTAACAGCCAATCTGTTCTTTAAGCATTATCAACTATCCAAACAAAATGTGATAAGCGTTCTAGCAGTAAATTTAGGTTTTTAATTTGTAACGTGCCAGTTCTTGGCTATTGTTACCTTAATTTAAGTTTCAAGTTTGCGTTAGAATTGGTAAAAATATTTACATTACGTTGGTATCCTTTTTCTTTCAATAATACATTTTTGTATATGGCGATGTTTTCTCTTTAGTGTGTGTAATTACGAGTAACCCCGTATATATTGCTACCATGCATAATGGCTATTTTAGGCACATCACTTTTGTTCTTTGCGCAAACTCGAACTGAACTTAATCCATTTCCGTTCTTTCTGTGTTTCAATACATGCCGTGTCTTAAATGTCTTCCCTTGTAAAGGTAGTAACGGCTTTTAATTAGATTTTGTATATATTATATTTAATAGGGAAAACTCTACATTAAGGAAAACCCAAGGATTAAGAAAATGCCCATGTGTTAATGAATTTCGGTGTAATAATTGATGGTATAGGAAAGCGTGGTGGATGACGTCATTAAATACATAAAATGGCGTGGATGATAAACCAATTTCATCTTTAAGAATTATAAATGGAGATACCTTTGTTTTGTACCAATAACGTATGCTGTTACATTATCTTATTATATGGTCTACATTTCGTTTGTTTATACGTAAATGAAGACTATGGAAATTACCTTACCGTACCGTATGTTTATCAAATTGATGGGAACTGAAGTTCTCAAACTGCAGTTCACTTTAAAATAAAGTGAATACATTATATTTATACTGATTGTAAGAAAACGTAAGTACGTATCCTTTTAATGCAAAGTACGTTTTAAGTAAATAACAAGTCAGTGTAATGTTGTTCAGATACTGTTATAATGAAAGGAAATGGCTGACTACGGTTACGTTTTCTAAGATAAAAATATTTACGTGCATAACCTAGTGACTATAATGTTTGTTGGCATAGGTGAAGTAGTTGTTATTTTTATTGATATACAGTATTGATCGTCTTTCAGTTTGAATTCTACGTAACGATAAATTATATGTTTGTATAGTTTATGTTGATTTAGAAATTAGTTAATGTCGTAAAGCTTCACGAGAAGTACTATTTTTAGAAAACCAGATATTATTTTGTTTTATTGAATATACGTATAAATACAGGGTTCCCCATATTAGACTATACAATTTAAAAGTCGAATAAAAACTTTCTAATCAAAGTAAATTAACTTTTTAATGGACTAATATGTAGCTTATTCTTTGGGATTTATGACTAAAGTAAATAACAATTCAAGTTTTAAAGATCATGTCTTCCAAATGCCCTCCTTCGACTTCAATGCATTTTTGAATTCTAAGTTCAAAATTTATCATTACTCGGCGAAGAAAATCTCCATTTATTCCTGCAATTTCATTTCGAATCTGCTCCTTCAGCTCCGGAATTGTTGCGGGACGACTTGCAAAAACTTTTGCTTTAGGTATCCCAGAGAAAAAATCGAGGGCCGTTAAATCGGAGATCTCGGGGGCCAATTCAAATTTCCAAATCGGGAAATTATACGGCCGTCAAAAAATCTCGCAAAATTCTCATAGTGTTTCTGGCTGTGTGAGCCGTTGCTCCATCTTGCTGGAATAATATGGCGCCATTTAGTCCTCGTCTAATTAGTTCTGGGATAAGAAACGTTTGCAACATGTTTATGTAGCGTTCGGAATTAACTGTAACAGAACGGTTATTTTCATCCTCAAAAAATAAGGACCGATAATTCCAAATGATGCTACACCGCACCAAACAACGACTTTTGGACTGTGGAGGTTTTGGTAAACAGTTCGTGAGGATTTTCTACTCCCCAGTATCTAAAGTTTTGCTTGTTAACAAACCGTCCAAATGAAAATTTGCTTCGTCGCTCATTAGCAAATTATGAATTTCTCCACGATGCTGATGTAAAATTCTTCACAAAATGTCACCCTCGCTCCTTTGTCTAGATCACTGAGGTTATGCGCCATTTGATATTTATAGGGTGAAATTTTATATCTTTATGCAGAATTCTGTGGAGACTTCCTTAGATATTCCTAGGGCAAGTGATTGCCGATTAGCCGATCTCTTAGGACTTCTTGTAAAGGCAGCTCTCACTCGTTCAATATTTTCAGGCGTACGCACCGTTCTTCGACGTCCAGGTTTTTTAATGTTTTGCACAGAGCCATTTTCACGCCAATGACGAACCCACGCCGCAATTGTAAAGCGTGTTGGTGCATCGCCCCTATTATTGTTTCCAAACTGCCGTCGAAATGCACGCCGAACTTCTTCAAATGAACCAGTTCTAATGTAGACTTCCACAGAAAACACACGCTCTTGAATCGAATAATTCATAATGCAATGAAAATTGTTAAACTGGAGCAATTATATCGTTTGCGTATAACGCATATTTGACAGAAACACTTAAGTCGTTGTTTATAGACAGACGCCTCCTTGATCTTTAAAACTTGAATTGTTATTTACTTTAGTCATAAATCCCACAGAATAAGCTACATATTAGTCCATTAAAAAGTTAATTTACTTTGATTAGAAAGTTTTTATTCGACTTTTAAATTGTACAACTGTTTAGTGTTACTTTCTCAATTTATTTCTCAAGCTCTATAACATAAAATTATTTTCATGTACACAGGGTGTTCCACTTTTGCTGCACAGCACTCTACTCTTTCATTTTAAATGGAACTCAAAAATGACTAATATCTCGCAAAATAAAATAGGTAGGGACATACAGTTTTCCTCATTCGACAGACGCGGATTTTTTCTCTCTTTCGATTTTATTAACACACATATGGGTCTATCTTTAGCCGTTTTTACAGTACTGGCGATTTTCTATATTTTACCTTCTTTTTTGCTGTATGCCGTGGCCATGTAACAGAAAAACAAGGAAAAGAACGCAAAATAATACTTTATTTTAATTTTATGTTAATCATATTCCATTTCACAAACTAATGCCAAAAGAAAAAAAAATCAGAAGGAAGCAATTAAAAGTACTTTAGTTCAATAAGTTTCGTTTTTTGCGTGATATTAGACAACAAATTACCAATATTCATCATGGTATGCATGATATTTACGACTACACTGTTTTATTGAGCTAGATTTTGATAGATTTACAAGTACAAAAACAAAAGACAAATTATTGTTTGACAGTCACCAGAAATAGCAGAAACTGACTTATTCATTGCAATTAGCTCTTAATCAACATGGATTTTACTCTAAACGAATTTGTGGACATGGTGTTTATTTTGGGCGAGTTTCAAAGAAATAGTCTTTTGGCTGTTTGTGTGTATAAACAGAGGTATCCTGATCGATGTCCTCCAAGTACCAGTGCGTTACAAAAATTATTGGCTCGTCGATTTGAACAAACGGCAAGGGTATACTACCAAGCTAACATCCAAAGAAGAACGGTTAGAACCGAAGAAACTGAATTTATGGTAATGCAGACAGTTGTCGAAAATCCAAAGGTCAGCACAAGCCAAATATCTAATACCATTGGTACTATTATCTTCAATTCCTGTAATGATAAGATCTTTAGGTGTGTTTATTTTTTTATTTTTTGTCCTGTACCTTCAATTATATCCATTGATGATACGTACTGCAATCCCTTCTTTAAACTGACTTCATCGAGGATCAAAATGCGTTCTTTTTCATCTGCTGTCATCGATAAAACTTTCGTCTTTATCTGCTTAATCATTTCTTTATCAAATCCGGGGAAACAATTAAAAAGTGCTATTAACCGTCTAATTGTAGACTCCCCGGGTAATCCAAGATATTTCCTTAAAAACCGATAGTCAGAAGGCGATTTGTAGAACAGATTTAAAGAAAATTCCTTTTCTTACTTCGTCCATTTTCCCTTCTTTTTGGAAATTTGCATTTGTGTTAGTACTTAGGCCGTTACGGTTGGAAAAGAAAACTTATGTAAGCCGTTTCTAAGTTTTATATTTTGACGTTTTAGGCGTACAATCTCATTTTTTGCCTTCCTCAACATAATATTACATTCAGGCAACTTTTTGTCAGTAATATCGCTCGTTGAACATGGTGCAGAAAATAGTTTCCTTTTTGCTGCACAAGTTTCTGGCAAATCTATTAATTCTCTTGAACCTTCTTGATCCTTCTTTGCTGGGGGAGTTGTACTCTGGTTTGATAAAGTACGTATCACTTTGGGTTTAGAATACGCCTTTATAGGTGTTAAAACCTTACGTAAAGGACTTTTTGGTGAAATAGATGTAGAAGACAGCGCCGCGCCAGAAGTAGATGGTTTAGATAGATTTTTCAAGTACTTGCTTTCAAAACTTTCATTATCAAACTTTCTTTGAACTGCATTGTGTGTTAATTTTTTCTTAGAGACAACAATAAATGCCGAATTCTGGAAATGATTCTCGCAGATCAACTTTCGTGCAAGGGATTTTGACGACGGATTCCCTAAGCTTGCATTACCTAAAAAAAAAATGATTGAACATTGCAATAGCCTTTATTTACAAATTTTTGTAATAAAAAATATGAAAACTTCAGATAAAAGCAAAGGCAAGAAAAATATTGGAAATGTTAAAAAAACGATAGGTATTCAATACTGAAAATATAAACATAGCTCACATGAACATTAATACTTTGAAGCGTCTTCTAAATTATAAAAATCCATGGTGAATTTCGGGTTTACATAAAACCGCGTTGTAAAAATCACTAAAAATACGTCCTAAATGTACTTACCTGAATTAAGTATCCATTGCTGCTGTCTATTTTGATCCGAAGGGAATTTGTATAACTTGCTATAACTATTGTCTCTTTTTGATTATCCACAATTAATATATACACACTTATTACCCGACATTTTTAGCAATAATTTGTTTTTGAAGCTTTGTAACCGAAAGTGTAATAAACCGTCTTGTATGGAGACGTGACAATTCCCTTTGTCCCACCAAAGGGAATAACTCTCAGAATCATTTTTAAAGCTCCCAAACATATATTGATCACTATACAAAAATATTTCTAAAGTGTACAGCAAGAATTCATTACGGCGTTTTGTATTTAAAACAGCTATTTATCGTTTGATTTGTACCAAGGAATAATTTACTTTACATCAAAGAATATGTAATTTATATTGCAAATTGTTGTTAGTACCAGAAATTGTATATTTTGACTTCGCTGCATTTTCTTACAGATTTATTAGGACGGTGCGAAGGGATAGATATTCTGTTTAGGAAAAAAAGTTAAAGACAAAGTGTTATTGTTTTTAAGGGAACTTTTATATTATATACCTTGGCCGTATACAGGGTCCTCACTTTTTCATGGTCAAGAATAAACTCTTAAAAATTAAATGGGACACCCTGTATATTATTTTGGATATGGATTCCTCACGAAAAATAAGTGTAACTTTCAATAAGATATTATATATCTCTCGTCGTTTAGGATTTAATAGCCGTTTTTGTTTATTTTTTGCTAAAAAGGTATTCGTTTAAGGTGGTAGGAAAGAATATAAGTATACCATTTTTATATTACAGACAATATCACAATATATAATTCTAGTTGTTTACTTTGGCTACAAATTATACAGGGAGATATCAGAAATTGATCCGATAGGGATATATGAAATCATCTATAACTCGATAATTTTAAATGGAACACCCTGTATATCATTGCCGATTTCGATTGTTCACAAAAAATTAAGGCAACTTTGTATAAAATACCCTATACCCATCTCTAGCCGTTTAGAAAATATTCGCTATTAAACATTTTTTATGCAATAAAAAATACCTTTCGTTAGTGGAAGGGAGGCACCATGCGCCATCTTAAATTTTGACGTCACAAGAATGCCCCACGTAGAAGCCCGTATTTTCCACCCTTATTTTTTATGGTTTCTTTTCGGAGGCGTTTTTATACCCCTTGATGGAATTTTCATCCTTAATTAAGGCTTTTTTTGTTTTTACTCGCTTACTTGAGGGGGCGTATTTTTCACTCTTATTTTATGGTTTCTTTTCGGTGGCCTTTTTCAACCCATGATGGGAATTTTAACCCTGATTATTTTGTTTGTATTAAGAGCCCTTTGGTGGGGAGCCTGAGGTTACAATTGTGCGTATTCTTTTAATTCCTATCAGATTGTAACCTTACGAAATTTTATTTATACATCGGGTTGTATTCTAATAAGGAGGCTAATGCTATCTTGTAAGGCTGATATAGGGCTTCGCAACTTACTGTTGGGACAGCCGCGTGACCCTTGAAGTAAAATTTGAATTTGTATTCTATTTGTATGCTATCTTGTAAGACAGGTGTATGAACTTGTGTTAGGGTTTGATCTTGCGTAGGGAATTTGAATGACTAAAATATAATTATAGAATACTTATTTTTATTGTAAATATCATTATTAGAAAAACCTCAGTGAAAAATTACTGACATTCAGATTATTCTGTAATGAAACAAAATTTTTTTATTAAGTTAATTAATTACATAACAGTTATTACAATATTGTTTTCTAAACGAATATTAAAACTGATTGTTTTACCTGCATTGATTGCATTGAAATATGTTTAATATCCACCCGCTCGTTAAATTGTTTTAGCTAATTACTGTGTAATTATATAAACCGGTTAATTTTAATAATCTACCAACCGAGTAACACACTTTCCTTAAAACACGATTTTTAAAACATACATGCTGAATTGAAAAGAAAGAAAAACAATAGGCTCATCTGACATTACGCAACTCTTAATTAAAAAAAGTAAGGTACTAAAAAATCTCTTTATTTATCAGAATAGAATGGTTGGGTAACAGGTGTTGAACAATAATTTGATTATCTCGTCATTTACAAATAAACATGTACTAAAAAAGTTTTTTTACAAAATCAAACATAGGTAAATTATGTAATCTAAGATATAGAAACATTAACGCATAAAGTACACACACATTCGAATGGTAATCTTGCAGTACTGTTTTATTGTATAGAAAACATCTGGAATTTTTCTCTAGGAAACGTAAATGATATCCTTGCGGTACTCGTCCAAAGAAATCAAAATATTCCCCATTACCATTCTCGTCAATGTAGATAGCGGTCCAATGCTGACCTGGTTTGTTTGTAGGATCCGTGTTTACGATAATTGCACACGGTCTAGATGCCTGTCTCGGTAGTTGATTAGAAGCACATACAAGCCGAAACACATTCTTCTTGTGGCTGGGGATCGATTTCAAGCATCTCAACACTTGTACCGCATACATCATTGGAATTGGTATGTACTTAAGATTTATTATAAATAGGTTGCATAATTATCCTTTGTCATAAAAATTGTATTCTAATAAAGGACAAAGACATGTAAAGATAACGAGTTAAGATGTGTCAAGATTATTTTTATTTTATAGAAGCGGTCGGCCTTGGATTTTTTTTAAGTTAACATGTATCATATACGTAAAATTTCGCGACGCGAGGATTTCGGCGAAGGTTGTTTCGGCGATCCCACTCCAACCCTCCCCGAGCAAAATCGAGATTGTAAGACATGTGTAGGGTGTCGCAACTTGTTCTCGGGTCTTTGCCCCTTGTCGTGATCGCAACTTGTCCGTAGGCCTTCGTGTATTCTCGTGGTATCCTTGCCGGAAAATTTGAATTTCTATTATAATAATAAGGAGCCCAATGCTAACTTGTAAGACAGGTGTAGGGCTGCGAAACTTGCTCTTGGGGATTTGTCCCTTGTCGCGGCCCCAATGGCGGAAAATTTAAATTTGTATTTGTATTTAAGTCTCTGCAGGTTATGGCTGGAAATATGAATCTGTATTATAACAAGGAGTATAATGCTAACTTGTAAGACAGATGTAGGGTTTAGCAACTTACTTTCAGGCCCTCGCCCCTCGACCAAAAGTTTTAATTTGTGACGCCATCTATGAGGGGAAATCTGAACTTGTATTATAACAATAAGGAGGTATAATGCTAGCTTATAAGACAGACGTAGGGCTTCGCAACCTACTCACTTTCGGGTCTTAGCCCCTGGCCCCTTGGCAGAATATTTGAATTTGGATATGTACTTAAGTGTTTATATTCTGATTACTTATTGCGAGAAATTTGAACTTGTATTGTAATAAGGGACCTATTGCTAGCTTATAAGACAAAACATAGGAACCTGTGTTAGGGCCTCTGCCCTCCTATCGTGGCGCTTGTTGGGAAATTTGAATCTGTATCGTCATCTAGTTGTATATGGCCTAATGAACATTTTCTGTAATAAAGGTTGTACCATCTAGCGTTATATTTCTAGCACTAATCTGGGTTTTATTTGTGGCACCATCTAGTGGTATATTTTTAAACTAGCGAATGTTTTCTGTAATAGAGGCGGTGCCACCTAGCTGTATATTTCTAGGACTAATTAGGGTTGTTTGTGATGCAATATAGTGGTGTAAAGGCCAATGAATGTTTTCTGTAATAGGGTTGATCGTGTTCGTCTCTCCCTCGTCTCTTTCTTAAACATACAAATTAATTAGTCAAATCAATTAAATTAAGTACCAAACTGATTTAACTTAATCATACAAAATCAGCTCACAATTTAAAAATAGTAGCATGATTGAACGCACAGAGTGCAAAAGAAAGCCAATCTCACACTTATTGTAGCTACCTATCTAACCGCACTGTCGCATTAACTGCAGCATTGTTAGTGTAGGTTCAAACACCGTTAGGAAAAACAAGTTTATTATCAAAATTGAAGGAAAGCTTAGCGTTTGAAAATATATTATTATTATTATAAACAACAAGACATCATTTTTATTTAATCACATCCTTTAACGGCCTTTTTCTTCTTGAACCGTGATTCGTCGCTATCGTCATCATGGTTTTGAGATTCGTCTTTCTCCTCTACCTCATCGTTCTTCTTCCTCTTCTGTGAATCATCACCATCACCTTGGATGTGAGATACATTCAGTTCATCCACGTCATCGTTTCCATCATCATCTTGAACGGTTATGTTGTAATAGTTTACTAACAAGTTAGTAAAATCTCTAATGTCCGCTGATGTTGGCTCATAAACAGGAGAATACATTATAATAATGTTCACTCGATGACAGTTACATTTTAAAGAGAACGCACGAGAAGAGATGTTTTGGGTCTGGGCGCTCGTCAATATTGGAATCGTTATTGAAGTTTGAATTGTAACCACATCTAAATCTTCCCTAGGTCATGTTTATAAATCTAAACTCCTTTTTATGGCTGAGATTTTTACTAAGACGGCTGCAGCCGTCTTAGGGAAAATATCTAGATTTATAAATATGCTAGGGAGGATGGTAGAGTGGTTAGGTCAATACTCAAACTTCGAATAACGATTCTAGAACATTGACGACGCGCCAGCACAAGACCCAAAGCATTTCATTTCTGTCGTTTTGAATTTTAAATATTATTTTTTTAATTATTATTATTCTTTTAATTTATTTAAAGAGAAACAAATATTCTTCAAAAAAGGTTCCCGTTGCATGACGATAAAATGAAACGTTTTAGAAAAAAAAACGTTTTTAAAGGTTCCACCAAGAAAGGTGTGTCAAATTGGTTATTACATTTACAAAGCGTGCATGGATAATACATTTAACAAAGCGTGCTATGCACAAAAGAAAGTAACAAGTGTTTAATTCACAACTGTCACAGTAACAATTTGTTAATTTTAAATAAAATTAACAATAATAATTATTCTAATGGAGAACTACATGATCAAGTGCTACAGATTTTGAGCATACTTTTTGTTTTATTTTTGGACAGAAAGGTTGATTTTTTATTTATGGGAACACACCAATTTTGAGTTCTCTGTCTTTATTGCTGTCTGGGGACGGCATAAGAATTGTCATGCAACAGAGGACAACTGCTTGTCGTAAGAGGCGACTAATCAAACAGGTGTAATAGGTGTAAGTTTATGATAGGAAACACGTTCCCTGTAATTAGGTTTAAATGTTTATTGAAGATTATTATAACATTTACTTGTAGTCAGTTATTGGAATACTAAATTTAAAGCATTAGCAAGTAATAAATGTAAATATCTTGTGTGGAACACCACACGACTTTCCTACCTACAAAATGGACATTAAAAGGAATGTAATAATTTTAATAACAATTCTTTTAGGTTAACTATGCAGTCTCATTAACAAAGTTCATTACGAAAATAGGCAACATTGTAAACGCAAAAACAATAATCTGTATCAAACAGACGTTTAAAACTTCATGACAGACACAGGGTTAATAGAGATTTAGATGCTAACTTAAATTAAAATAAATGAAATAATTTTAATTTCAATTTTTTTAGGATAACAATGCAACCTCTCTTTTATACGTTCATAACAAAAACAGGAAACATTGTAAAAACAAAAACTTTAATCTATGTCAGAATGACGTTTAAAACTTCATGTCAGAAATTCATAGACATAAATATATGTCATTTTCAATCATGTTTATTTAATTTTACATTTATTTCGCTTTACATTAAAACACTTCATGAACAAAATTTATGTAAAAATAAATTTTCTGTAAAAAATACGTCTACACTTTTTCCGATAATGAAAAAATTGGAACTAACACTTAAATTCTACCTTAGGACTTTTTTTGCCGCTAAATTACGTGTCATATCAAATAATTGCATAGAGCATAATTAATAAATATGTTTAAGGTCTATATCTAGGTATTTTTATATCTTTGAAATATGCAGCTGTATTAGAAATATTTTATAAAAACCAAAAAAATTCTCTAATAAACTCCTTTCTCCGCCACTGGATTTCTTCCAAAATCTAATCAGCTCTAAGCCAAATGAAAACAAAATTAACCCTCCTATTGTGTTGGGGTCAATATGACCCAATCTAATGTGCATAGTTCGTTAATTTATTCAAATATTTCGTTGCCACTGCACGACTTTTATTTCATTACCCTAACAACATTTGTTACACTCACTGTGTTTGGGTCTATATTTCCCGGTGATTTGTGTGGTTCAAATTAGAAGAATGAGAAGCAGATTATTATCACCAAAAATGTATTTTATCATTTTTGTTTTATTTTCATAAATAATAAATTGAGATGATTCAAATTACGTGCAAGTAGCTATGTAAGTTGTATAGTAAAGTATTTCTTTAGTTGGTACCAAATGGTACATTTCATTAAATAATTCTAGATAAAAATGATTAATAAACATTGAGATGTTTGTAAAATTTAAATATTTCTTAATATAATTTTAATAATGTTAAAATCATTAATCGACAGCACAGTACATTGAAGTATAGAGTATGTTTGTTTTCGTTATGAGTTAATTCAAGTTTTCATTTAGTTTTGTAAGTTTATTTTAAAACAATATTCCCTAACGACATGTGATACAAGTTGTGGTTGACAGAAATAATGTTAAAACTAGATTTAGACTGGTATCAATGTCGCAATTCACATGTACGCAGCCAAGATTCTTGAAAACATTCGTATTAGTGCGTTAAACTCATATTAGTGCAAACATTATGAAAAAACAGAACAAGCACATTAGTGAGTGACTATAAAACATGAATCAAGCAGCAGCTCTGGGATTATTGTGTTTAATAAACAATTTATGACATTAAACTAGTGAGTGACAACATTCCGACACTAGTCGTAGAAGAACTTATGAACCTACGAAAGTGGTAAAATAAATTAATTTGTGACTTGAACATTAAGTTTAAACACTTACATTAACAGTTATTGTGTTTAAAAGTGTGAAATTTAACATTAAAGTTATATAAACAATATGAGGTTATGTTATATCCTCGCATAAAAATTTTTGTAAAAAGTATTTTAAATTGAGACAATTTGTATAAAATAAATTACTAGAGGCAAAAATAGTAAGGTAGCCTCAATTTCATGTTACAATTCCTTATATTTATGTCCATTTTGTTAATTTTAGTTTTTAAGAGTATTGGTAGAATTTAAATAATTTTCCTCTCAAATTGGCCGTAGGCATGTTTAAGATGAATATTTGGGTGTAGTAGCATCCCCTATTCATGTAGAGGTCATTTCCAGGCCTGAAAAATTCATAGAATTAGCGTAAATTCAATAAATAAGTGTAAAAATTAACGTAGTTATTAAGTGTAGGAATTAGTTCGTGTTTGGTTTCAAATTATAGAGAAAATTATGTAGATTATGGAAATGTTTTTAGCTTTAAGAAATGTTAAAGGGGGCGAAAGTTTAAAGAAATATCGTAATGTAAAAATTACAGTACCCAATCAGAATTCAGGAAATATTCTTCGTAACTATAGAAAACATTCGAAGATTTGGTCGTCAACCAAAATCATATAAATACAAGTGCTTTAGGTTCACAAACTCTCTTAATTTTCCTCTGTTTCAACTACTTACCAAAGTAAGGTGTTGACAAATTTTTTTTGAAAATAATTTTATAATAAATTAACGTCACTTCGGTAAAATAACAAAGTGCGATTTAGTATCGGAAGTGTTAACGAAAAAAGTTGATAGTCTTTTGTCGGGAAATAATTAAATTAAGGTTAGTTTACCTTTTTAAATTGCAAATCTGAGGTTTTCGATAAGTTATAAAAATATTTCCGCAGTTTCGACTTTGTTTTTAAATTTATATTATTTATGTTGGTATGGATATTTAATTGTGTTGTCTTCGTGTTTTTATCATTATATCATTTAGATGAGCCTAAAAATAAAGATTCGTCAATATTCTAATAACAATAGTGAAACTTACCTAAGTGAATAAGCTGTTTATATAAAAGAAAATTTGTATGTTCGAAGAGCAGAGTTGCAGTTCGCAGGAGCTGTTGTCTTCAATCAACTTCAGCAGCAGTAACCCACAAAAGGAGGACATTTTATGTGAGTACTTTATTGTTGACATTGATACTTTATTGTTATGTTCATAATTTCTATCCTTTGTAATAATTATGATGTGCAACAACAGGTATGCATGTCCCAAGGGAATGTTATTTGTTCTAAAAATTTAAATGGTTTATATTAATATAATTTTTTTTATTCAAACGTAGTTATACTTACTTGTATGTCGAATTTCACTTTTTGTTGTAGTCGAATCACATGTTTGCGTATTCACAGCGCATGCCCACGTATACTTTTAAAAGAATTTTGTTATGTACAGGGTGTAACACAGGTATTAATTCGAATTAAAAATTATCATTCAATTTATTTGATCAATTTAGATACGATAAAAATAATAGGACATTAACTCAATGTGCTTTAATCATATTAACTATGATTATTGTATTTAAAAAATCAATATAATTCAAAGTAATAATCATTTATTTTATAATTTTAAAAGTAAAGTTTCTTCTAAATTTTGATCCCTATCCCCTTGTGATGAGTCTCATGTTCTCCAATAATGTTCTACCGATAAAGTATATTTTTAATATTTAAGAGCTTTAGCCGATAATAAATAAATAATTAATATTAACAAAATAATTATATAATATTAAAATATAACAATTAAAAATCTTGTATAATTATTGGTGGGGGTTATAAATCAGTACAATAAATAACTTATATATTGCCACATTATTGCGGATATTGCATACGTTATTTGCGTACCGGTAAACAAGTTTATTCCTGTTGAGACTTGTCTATGGCTCCGCGTATAAATGCAGCCCGTGAGCATCTATGTGTTAGTTTCGTAGTAAAATCAAACTTGATGCTATATTCTAATAAGAAATACCTAACAATTGAAATTTATTATTGAAAATGTGTATTGAGAGAGTGCTTACGGATAGTGAACTTGAGAAACTTTTGTGTGTTTCTGATAGTGATTCTAATGCTTCTGATATAATATAATAGCGAATCGGATGATGTAGTGAAGCTGATACGGATAATCACGTAACTTCAAAACATGGCAAAATCTTATAGAATGAAAAGATACATCAATCGGGAAGGTTATCAGCAGCAAATATTGTTTCGTTGATTCCTGGGCCAACAAAGTATGCTACGTAGCGAATAATTGATATAAAATCCGTGTACCTCTTATATTTCACATCCTAAATTAACCTAATTTTGAAAATATCAAATTTAGAAGGCAAAAGACTTTGTGGCGACAAGTTTCAAGAACTAACATTAGTTGAACTAGAAGCATATTTTGGCCTACTGTCTTTAGCTGGAGTGTATAAATCTCATGGAGAGGCAACAGCTAGTCTGTGGGATGGAAATGTAGGTCGTCCAATGTTCGGAGCAACGATGTCCCTACAACGATTTCATGTAATTTCACGAATAATTCGCTTTAACGATAAAAAAAATTCGACACAACGACGCCAAACTGATAAATTAGCTCACATACGGGATGAATGGGTTGCAATTCTGCCTAAGCTCTATAATGTTCACGAAAATGTAACAGTAGATGAGCAACTGGTACCTTTTAGAGGGCGTTGTCCTGTTAGACAGTATATCGCAAATAAACCTGCTAAATACGGAGTCAAGATTTAGACTTTATGAGATTCTATAACTCCTTATGCATATAAAATGCAAGTTTACCTCGAGAAAAAAGGTGAACCTCCAGAGAGAGGTCAAGGTAAAAGAGTTTTACCAGATCTTACCTGGTCCAAAAGGTTACAACGTAACGTGTGATAATTTTTTACCTCGTACGATCTGGAGCAGATGCTATTGAAAAGAAAAATAACCATGCTTGGGACTATTCGCAAAAATAAGCCTGAATCGCCAGCCGCATTGATCTGCAACAGGAAAAAAGTTCATTCTTCAAAATTTTACTTTACCAAGGACACGTCCATAGTTTCCTATATTCCGAAACGGAATAAATATTTTGGAATTTCAAAAGGATCTTATCAGAGTCAGCCCTCATTGGAAATGACAACTATCATCGATTAGATCTAATACTAATTGCCATTATTGTGAAATTTAGTAGTGCATTCTTGTTCTTTTTCTGATTCAAATTGTTTATTATTGTAATTACCTAATCAATGACATTTCAATGTTTGCCATGTAACAGTAATGTCCATTTGTAATCAATAACAAAAATAATTAAAAAAAAAGAAAACATTAAATAGTAAAAAGAACAACTATTCCATGTAGCCTCCAGCAACTTTAAAACATCTCTCCACTCTAATTCGAAATTCTTTGTATACATTTCTTAGCATGTCCGGGGTGATTCCATTTACGGCATTAATTATTGCTTGTTTAAGATATTCAATATTGTGGTTCATATATGTTTGGTACACTTTCTGTTTTAGATAGACACATACAAAAAAAAAATCGTTAAGTCGGGAGAACGGGGCGGAAAGAGTATCGGTCCATATCGTCTTATCCATCGTTCCAGAAAATATCAATCCAGCCATCCCTTTATTAGCAAAGTCAAATGTAACGAACAGCCATCATGTTGAAAATAGATTTTCAGAATCACAACAAGAAAATTAAAATAAATTTGACCTAAAACATGAAATATTCATTCAGTTAGAGTAAGTGTTCAAAATGTCATCAGTTAACTATGGAAAACAGGCATTTATTCATAGTTAAGACTGTAATGTCAATAACATTTAATATTGTTGATAAATACGTTAATTAATAATCAAAATGTATTCAAATGTTGAATACACCGACATGTTATTAACCTTGGCGAGTGTTTAGGAAACGCTAGTGCTGCGGTTACGCGTTATGTAGAACAGTTTCCTAGAAGAAACCTACAAAAAAAAAAAACGTTTGGAGCCTCGGAACGACGTTGTCGAGAAACTAGAAATGTGACATTAAACAGACGAGCTACCGGTTAGAGTAGATTTTGTGAAACGTTACAAGAAGTGACGCCTCAATCCCAATTTTTTTAAATCTACCCTTTTTACCGACAAGGCCAACTTTGCGCGACAAGGTATGTTTAACTCTCATAATACACACTTACCACGTGTCTAACCATCAAATGACAAAAAGAATGAGTGAGCTTGACTAAACACAGGCGTACGGTCGGAAGACCGCAGAGCGTGGTTGTTTTGGAGGTGTAGCTTAAATTGATAGTAGTCTGGTTAGATAGGAACCGGATATGAGTAGGTGCCACAGGCTTTAATAAGGAAGTACTCAACTAGTGTTGAAAAGAGAGTAAACCCTGTAAAGCCTGAAAGAAGATTTACAAAAAAAAAAGAAACAGAAAGAAATAAGAATGAAAGGTGGAAGTAGAAATGAGTCGACAAATCCCCCGATAAAGTAATTTTTATTGTCGGTATTTTGACAAAAGAATAAATATATATATATATATATATATATATATATATATATATATATATATATATATATATATATATATATATATATATATATATAATTAACAGTCCTCCAAAGCCCACGATGGCAAGCAGTGAGTCTCAGCTTACGCCCACGACAAATTATAATTTAAATTTCAATTAAAATAAAAATAAAAGTAAAATTATTATATGCCCCCTTCCGGCCGTTCTAAGATCTTACTATTCGTACTTGGAATTGGCTAATTTCACACATAATCCCATTGGGATGTTCATTAAGAAAAAAAAAGTAATGAAGAATTTAATTAAGGAACGTGCTTGCCTTACGCTTCACACTGTGTACAGTAAATAGCTTGTTCGGTCCACAGTAAATAACTACAATAATCAACAAGGTAGTCAAGAAATTTATAGGAAGTAAATTGGCCCGAACAACGTTGTCCACAAGAAAAGTAGTGTACATAACACATAAAGATTATCAGATAAAAATTACAAATTCATACAAAATTAAATGTTTAACATTTGCAGTAGTTCTCGTAATACAGATACTCGTTACACCCGGTATATTGCAATTAAAGTAGGAGTTAAATCGTTGGTTGAATGTAGTCACAGAAACTAGAATTAATTAGTCAAAATGGAAGCTAAAACTGTTTAGATGTGGTATATCTATTTTAATGATTCAATTACAGTTTTAATTATGATTGAGTACCAAAATATTCAGAACTGAATTAGTGAATATATATACCGTTTTAGATGAAAGGAATTTTGTGAAAGTGAACTGCTGGAAGTACCATAAATATATAAATGTAAATAAGAGGTAACAATTTTCGATTATTTGATTACAAAAGTAATAATATCAGTCCATTTATTTTCATTATAGGAATTCACTAAGAACCTCCTCGGGGTAATTGAAATTTGGAAACACAATCATGTACCCAGGCGATAAAGAAATATCTGACCTTTATTGTTGAAACTATTTGATCTTGCGAATATCGGGTACCATTCCAATGATCTAGCAGCCTTCACGTATATGGTCATGAATGTTAGCAAGCATCTTATGCCTTTCAGCGGTAACCATATATTTTGGATGTAACGTAACAGTAAAATGTGACAGAAGAATAGGTAGTAGAGAGATGCTCATACGTAGGTAGTACAGAGATGTTCGTACGTAGGTAATTCAGAGATGCTAAACACAGGTAGTACGAAGATGCTAAAAGCAGTTAGTGCGGAAATGCTAAAAGAAAGTAGTACAGAGAAGCTAAAGAAGATAAATATAAGTACGATGTTTAAGTAATTATGACCGTTCAAACCTCTTACAGGTGACAAACGAGCCATTCAGCGTAATTTCGATTGAAGTGAAGAATTAGTATTGAATGCTTTTGTATTAGAAAGCCTGAAAACAATTTTAATTACCATGAGGTTATCAAAAAATGTGCCACTTACCGAAGATGTGGACGAATGAATAATTTCAATTACATCCGCCTTTTAAAAGTGTTAGTAACACTTGTACTTAATCAAGAATTACTTTAAGTGAGAATTTCCCAAAAAAATGATGCTTGAACATCCAGAACCAGAAACGAAAAATTCTCTAGAACCTCAACATCCACCATCAATGGCGTTCTTACAAAGAAGAAAAAAAAATTGGCCAACTCCTTAAAAATCAATTTTATAAACATGAGAAAATATTTATTTAAATCATTGTTACCAAGATAAATTGTGAAAATGTAAACTTTCACCATTAACACTCATAATAATTTTTGTTTAATGTGTATTTAATTATAATCTAAACGTTTCGATATGTTATTCGTCAGTAATGTTTGTTAAATTGTTAAAGATGTTGTAAAATTTGTCAAATTTGAAAATTAAAACATAAACATGTTTGTTTTAATTTTTCAAATTTGACAAAATTGTTTATAACATCTTTAACAACCTTTAACAAACATTACTACTGACGAAGATAACTGTAAGTGTTATCGAAACGTTTAGATTGTATAATTTAAAGTACACCATTAAAAAACTCCAAAAAAGATAAGTATTTTATTGAAAGTTAAATTGTGTAGAAAATATTTATTTATTATATGTATTTGTATTATTTAACCTTAAAAAGATCCCAGGTTTCTATTTAACTGCTTTATATTAAATGATCCGAAATCTCAGAGATGTCGCTGAAGGTATTTAAATTTGACTTATATTTCAACTAAGTAAAAGATGTGTACGAAAGTTACATACGTTAATTTAAGTGCAATTAGAGATGCGTAAAGATTTGCGAAATAGTGATTTGCAAGCATTCAACAGAAAAGTAAATTGCTATATTTAGTAAGTAAATTTGACAAAATGACGAACGTTGTCATGAAGAAACGTTTTCCAATTAAGCACGTAACACACTACTGGTGTGCTGAGAATACATATGTTAAAAAGGTATCACATTACCAACACTTGTTTAAAGTTAATGTTAGAGCAGCAGCTTTATGTGTAACAAATACTACCTGGAAATTTAAATCGTAATGGGACTTTTTAGAAAACGGTATATTTTATATATTAGAAGATTTAATGCTAAACGAGCGAAGATCTCTATTTTTTATGCATGATGAAGCTCCCCGCACTTTGATAGAAGGTGTCGTAATTGGATGAGTAACCATTATCCGAATCGATGGATTGGTAAAGTTGCAGAAGCTCCATTCTTTGGGCTCCACGGTCATGCGATTTCAGTCCTTTGGACTACACAGCTTGGTCGTATCTTAAGGAAAGTCTATACTACCAGAGGTAAATTCATGTCAAGAGTTGCAAGCCAGAATTGAACACTAATTTAATGATTTCATAGCCGATCCTCAACCGTTTAGAAGATTAATGGAGTCTTAACAAAAAAGGATAGAATTGTGCATTTACGAAAACAGAGGACATATTGAACACTTACTCTTACTTATTGAATATTTTATGTTTCTAGTCAAACTGATTTCAATTTTCTTCTTGTGATTCTTTGTTTAATTAATAACTTTAGCCTTAGAATAATGTTATCGTTACCAAATACGGTACTCAGTATCCAGTTTTACCAATAGTACCTTTTTGGTGTCAAATTGAGTGATGTTTGAGTTAACTTCAAATTTGGACTAGAAAATCTAACATTAGAAAAGTAATGTATAAAAACTACTTGTTACGAACCGTGTAACTAGCGCCTTCTATGGGATGTGTCAGCTTCCAAAACACATTAATACAATTTTGCTTACAGTTTTTGCTTTGAAACCCCATATCTTGAATACGGATGCCGTTTAGAAAATTTTTTAATAAGCAAAACCCCATCTATTTTTAAGTGTTTTACCTATCCTAGCAACAGGCCCACATTTTTTAAACACCCTATATATATATATATATATATATATATATATATATATATGAAGATGGTGTTCTTCCGGGTTCGGTCTCGCGTATTTCTCCTCCACGGTTCTTAAAAGAATCGATGTTGAACTGACGACGTTTCGGCAAAATCTCATCTGCCATTTTCAAGTATCCGTGTTCTACTCCAGGTAACTCGAACTGAACTGAGGTCCTCGTTGATGGTCGGCAGTATTTGTAAGCTGAGTGTCTTGGTCGATGCCCTGGTCCTTGGCCGTTGTGCTGATACTTTCACATTCAATACTACTTTCTCCTTTTCTTCTCCTTTTTCTAACTAGTTTCTCCTTTCTCTTTTGTTCGTGACTGCGTGTTTCCGAAGAATAGGCTTCCAGGTCGATGGAAATCTCTGAGTATCATCTTGCGAATTCTTCTTCACATGTTGGGCCAGTGTTCCTCCCTTCTCATATTGAAGCGTCTGTTTGTTTGACCTATGTATGTTTTTGAACTATCCCGGCATGGAATCTCGTACATTCCTTGATCTTTGAGTTCTATTTTAATTTTCCGGCACGTTTGATAACTTTTTATTGGTTATGAAGATAGTTTTGATGTTATCTCTTCGAAGGATTTTTCCGATTCCGTGTGCCGTGCCTTGTACATACGTATGTCAGACCGGATCTGACTGCTGGTACGCTTGTGTCGCCATCTTTTCGTTGTATTGGTTTTTGTGCTCTCGATATGTTCAATTTGGAGAACCCATTCTGTAATAACCCCGTTCCGATGTTAACTATTTCATGGTGCATGTTATCCTCGTCTGTTGGCCGTTTCGATCTTGTTATCAGTGTCTTTACCACTGATTGTAGTTATTCTATTCACCTCCATGGTGAACGCGATCTTGTGGTGGATGGTGCTGTGGTGTTTCAAGAATGCGGTCAGTTCTTATTTTCCGTGTGTCCAAATCACAAATATGGTATCCACATCGCGTAGCCAGAGTTTTGGTTTGTAAGGTGTTGACTGTAGTGCTTTGGTCTCGAAGTGCATGAATAGATTGACAATCACTTGTGTTGGAAGTGATTCCTTCAGTGCTCCTTCTGTTGGTCAGTGTCGCTAGTCTTCGTAGGTGAAGTATGTGTTCTTCAGATAGTGTTCTATTAGATTAACTAGATTAATGAGACCACATCAAATTGCCCAGTAAATCCGTAGGACTCACTGCATGTTTTTTTAGCACCTCGATGAAGTGGATCGAGTTCTTGATGTAAGATTCGGTTTTCTCGATGTGCGGCTGTAGTTGTTTTGGTAAGTATCTTGCCAATTGCTGTAGCGGAGATCCAATCGAGCTCACAATTGGTCGAAGTGGCACGCCTTCCTTGTGAATTTTTGGGAGGCCGTAGAATTTTGGACATTGCGACAATTTTTCCGCCGGTGCTATTTGTGTTTGTATGTCCTTTGGTATCTTGCTGTCCATAACCTTCTTCCTTGTGGTCTTCTCCAGATGTGTTGTTGGATCTGTTTTATTGGTGAGTATGTTGACTCTGTTAGTAATACACTTATTTTGTTGTCGTATTGTCCATCACGACCGTTGATATTCCTGTGTCGGCAGGGCGTACTATGATCTCGGTATTCCGCCTTGTGTTTAATAGAGCTCTCGTGTCAGGTTTGGTATGGGTGTTTTTGCTAATCTAAGAACTCTCGTTACATCTTGGCAGATTGATTCTGCTGCGTCCGTTGGTAGGCGAATGCCGCCTCTACGCTGTACATGATATCCTTCGTGCGAATCATTGTTGGAGCTACTGCGTAGTTGAAGCCTTTCGCTAGTATGCTCTTGGTTGCTTCGTCGTGTATATATGTATATATATATATATATATATATATATATATATATATATATATATATATATATATACAGTGCGTTCAATATAATCTGACGCACTCAATAACTCTTTTGTATTGCGTTTCACAAGAAAGTGTTTAAATAGTTTTTTATTCATTTACAAATACTCTATTATGTGCTTGGTTAAAATAATTTTTTAAGCTTCCGGTTTGACCGGAAGCGCACATAATTTTATTTTTTTAAATCACACTGCATATATATTTTTGCATTTTTGCATTGCTTATTTTTTTCTCAATGCATACGTATAAAATTCTTATAGGGTTTTATAAAAAAAAATTAGAGAAAAATGCCATCGAAAGTTTTTCAATTTTATTATATGATTAGAAAAATTAAACAAAATCAGTTATAATTAGCGAATAAATTTTTCAAAGTTGCCACCATTCTGTTCTAGACATGTTTCTAATCGTCGCCTGAGTTCTTGGTTAGTTGATTTTTTGATTTGCTGCGTAGTTAAATTAACACATGCAGCTATAATTTTATTCTTTAAGTCTATAACATTTAAAGGTGGATCGGCACACACCACTGTTTTTAAATGACCCCACAAGAAAAAGTCTAACGGTGTAAGATGCGGTGATCTCGCAGGCCATTCTACCGGGCCGTTAGTTCCTATCCATCGTTCATTGAACGTTTGGTTAAGATATTCTTTTACTATCAACGCATTGTGAGCTGGAGCTCCATCTTGCTGGAAATACAATTGTTGTCGCAGCAGCAGAGGAAACTCATCGAACATTGTTGGTAGCACGTTATCTACAAATTCAAGATAACCTATTGGCGTTTAAATTACTATCATAGAAATAAAGCCCTAGTAATTGGTTTCCAATTAAACCGCACCAAACATTGGTACCCCATACGGTTTGATGGTTAGTTTCCATTGACCAATGAGGATTTTCGTCAGACCAATAACGATTGTTTTGTTTATTAATAACTCCATTATTTGTAAACTTGGATTCATCTGCCCATAAAACATGATCTAAAAATAATGGATTGTGATCACATTGCTCAACTATCCATGCAATCAATATTAATCTCCGATCAGAGTCTTGAGGCCGCAAGTGTTGAACCAAATCGACTTTAAACGGCAGCATTTTGAATTTTTTTAATGTCCTGTGAATCGAGCCAACTGATACACCTACTTTTTGTGCTACATGTCTAATAGATGACCGTGGATTTATTCTAAAATAACTCAATATTTGCACTTCAATATCTTCGGTCAAAACATTTCTTTGTTCTAAATTTTGATAATTTACTCCTGGTAATGTTCCACGCATTCTAAGCGATTGTTCAATTTTTCGTATGTAACTTTCGGAAGGATGGTATCTATTGGGATATCTTTGTGCGTATAATTCTACTGCTCGTCCAGAATTACGTTTACATTCACCGAAAATTAACAACAGGTTAACTTTTTCACTGTTATTCATTTTAAACAATTATTTCGATTGAAATCAAACTAAACTTTTATCTGATTGTCAATTGCAATAAACGAAAAAACAATTGCGATGCGATTTTGTTGACGTACGCTGCCTACGGTTTTGTTTGATTCTTCTAATCGTATAATAAAATTGAAAAAGTTTCGATGGCATTTTTCTCTAATTTTTTTTTATGAAACCCTATAAGAATTTTATACGTATGTATTGAGAAAATAATAAGCAATGCCAAAATGCAAAAATATATATACAGTGTGATTTAAAAAAATAAAATTATGTGCGCTTCCCGTCAAACCGGAAGCTTAACACATTATCTAAACCTAGCACTTAATAGAGTATTTGTAAATGAATAAAAAACTATTTAAACACTTTCTTGTGAAATGCAATACAAAAGAGTTATTGAGTGCGTCCGATTATATTGAACGCACTGTATATATATATATGGACAATATCATCAATGCAAAAAGTGATATTAAGAGTTTTGAGTAACATTTATACCATTTTACTGAGAGGCAGATTTTCTACATCTACCCTGTATATCGCAAATTTTGTACTGCATGCGCACAATTGTTTATTGGTATTATCCACTGCCGTTATTTTTGTTTCTTATTTTTATGTCAAGTACCTACGTTGAATATTTATATTTTAGAAATTTAGTGTGATTGTTTATGTAAATGTAACACTTTTAATGTTTAATGTAAATAAGTATGGCATTCCCATTAGTTCTCTGTATTTTCAATACTCAAATCTCATTTTAACGTAAGTTTACTAAGAGATTAATAAAATACTTATCTTTTTTGTTTTTTTTAATGGTGTATTTTAAATTATACAATCTAAACCTTTAGATAACAGTTATCTTCGTCAGTAGTAATATCTAAATGTTAAAGGTGTTGAAAACAATTTTGTCAAAGTTGAAAAATTAAAACACAAACATCAGCCTGCTATTAATGTAACAGTTTGAGAAACGTATAAAGCCAACTATAGAATGAAATTTTAGTAAAGAATAACTAGGTCATTAAAAATGAAATATAGTTAAACTGTCTTAAAAATGACAAATCAGAACACCCATTATTCCCTGAGGTAAATAATTTATTAGTTCCGTCAGTATTACTTGCTTAAAACCTCAAATAACTGTAAAAGCAGTAATTTTTTTGATTTTTAAGAAGAGTATTTTTTGTGGCAAATTGTATAAAAAATACTATTGTTTCCCAAAAAATTAAAAATATCCCCATAAAAAAAGTTTTGGGGCAAAATAAGTGGGATCCCCTCCTTTAGCGACGCTCCTATAGAAAACATTAAAAATTTGTCAACACTATCCTTTATGACCTAGTCAAAGGTATTTGTGGTCTAAATTTTATTTAGGTATCTTGAACCGTTTCAGAGATAATGAAAATAAACGATTTTTGGGGCCTCTTTACAGGGTCGTATCTTCTTAAGGAGGCATTTTCGGACACATATTTATTAATCAAACTAACGTTATTTTTTAATATTCTATTTACCAGAGAAATTAGCGGAACTTTTTTTAAAACACTCTGTATATATGTATAATCAAGTTATTGCAAAAAATTGCATAAATACGACTAACTTCACACAGCCGTTACCTTCTGCATAAATAAATCGTTTATTACGCAGTAATGCGGCGCCAATTATACGCTATTAAAAAAATTTTTTGCGAGCTAAGTTATTTTAAAGGTTATATCGACGCTTACCCGAGTAGTGTTTTCTACCTAAATAAATTTTTTGTTATGCTCTAATGGATTATGTAAATGTGTTGTTGTTTACCTGCTTATTTGCTTAATGTGTATTTTCCGTATCTTTATTGTATTATTATTAAAATTCAATTTCTACCGTTATAGATCTAATTATATTTAATCCATTTTATTACATTATGGCTAGACAAAAATTTTTTAATATTAATTGGATTGCACACTATTCTTACTTCTTCGACTTCGTCTCTATTTAAACATGATTATCTTTATAAATTACTTATAAAATACCTATCTACGTTTTAAATTCCTTTTTAAATATGGTTATTCAGCACAATTCAGTAATTAGAAACCAATTAAGCGCTGTTTTACACAAAACGGAGCATAATTAGAATCCAATTAATGAGCAAAGAAATACCAATTTTTTAGATAAGTTGAGACTGGGAAGTTTGCCTTGCCGATTTAACATCTGCAATAACTTATTTTCTATGGAGGTGCAAAACTTTACTTTAGTTATAATAATAACAAAATAGTAATAATTATAAAGTACAGGACCAGCATAATAATGATTTTTTTTATAAAATTTTAGTGTCTGAAACTGTTTTACATTAGTGTGTACAAATACTACTACTTCCAAGATGTAAAGGGATGGTAAAGTTAATAACCCGTATACTTTAAAGAATGGTTTACATGAATCAGACTGTTGTGACGCAAATAAAGACATGATTGCTCTTCTTTGCATAGTAAAAAAACGACTCACTAGGGAGCAATTTCCCCAAACAGCAATGCCATATCTCAAACAAGATTCAAAGTTTGCACGATAAAAACTTAATGATGCGTTTAAATTTACAATTTGACTTTGACGTTTTAAAGCACGTTTTACCAAAATTAATGTAATTTTATGTAATAACTTGTTTCTTATTGGAGCGCAAAACTTTATTTTAGCAACGCAGGACAGCGCATAATAATTGATTCCTAGTTACTGTATAAGACAAAACTTATTTATGAAAAAGTTTACGGCTGTGAAGTTACAATAACGTGCTCCTTATGAGGCTCAAAATTTAACTTTTACGGCATAAAAGAGCGCATAATGGGTTCTTAATTATCGCATAAAAAGAGATTTGCGTCTTAGTCAGCGTCTGCGTCTGCGTCTGCGTCTGCGTCTGCGTCTGCGTCTGCGTCTGCGTCTGCGTCTGCGTCTGCGTCTGCGTCTGCGTCTGCGTCTGCGTCTGCGTCTGCGTCTGCGTCTGCGTCTGCGTCTGCGTCTGCGTCTGCGTCTGCGTCTGCGTCTGCGTCTGCGTCTGCGTCTGCGTCTGCGTCTGCGTCTGCGTCTGCGTCTGCGTCTGCGTCTTGCGTCTGCGTCTGCGTCTGCGTCTGCGTCTGCGTCTGCGTCTGCGTCTGCGTCTGCGTCTGCGTCTGCGTCGGGTACTGCGTCTGCGTCTGCGTCTGCGTCTGCGTCTGCGTCTGCGTCTGCGTCTGCGTCTGCGTCTGCGTCTGCGTCTGCGTCTGCGTCTGCGTCTGCGTCTGCGTCTGCGTCTGCGTCTGCGTCTGCGTCTGCGTCTGCGTCTGCGTCTGCGTCTGCGTCTGCGTCTGCGTCTGCGTCTGCGTATGCGTATGCGTCTGCGTCTGCGTCTGCGTCTGCGTCTGCGTCTGCGTCTGCGTCTGCGTCTGCGTCTGCGTCTGCGTCTGCGTCTGCGTCTGCGTCTGCGTATGCGTCTGCGTGTGCGTGTGCGAGTGCGTGTGCGTGTGCGTGAACGTGTGAGTACGCGTGTGCGCGCGTGTGTCCGTGTCTGCGTGTGCGCGTGCGTGCACGCGCATGTGGGTGTGAATGTGCATGTGTGAGCGCGTGTGAGTGTATGTATATGTGCGAGTGTGCGTGTGCGTGTGCGTGTGCGTGTGCGTGTGCGTGTGCGTGTGCGTGTGCGTGTGCGTGTGCGTGTGCGTGTGCGTGTGCGTGTGCGTGTGCGCGTGCGAGCTTGTGTGTGTATCTGATTTTGCATTCGCGTGTGTCTGCTTGTGTGTCTGTGCTTGGGTCTGTGCATGTATGTGTGCGCGTTCCTGTGCGCGAGTTTGTACGCTTGTCTACGCTTGTCCTAGCTCGTGCTTGTGTACATGTACGCGTGGGTGCTTCTGCGTGCGTGCGTGTGTGCGTGTACCTGTGAGAATTTGCGTGTGTGCGTGTGTGCGTGTGTGAGTGCGTGCGTGTAGGCGAGTGTGCGTGAGTGCGTGTGTGCGTATGCGTGTGTGCGTGTGTGCGTGTGTGCGTGTGTGCGTGTGTGCGTGTATGCGTGTGTGTTTGTGTGCGTGTGTGAGTGCGTACGGGTAGCGTGTGTGCAGGTGTGTGCGTGTGGGCGTGTCCGTGTGTGCGTGAGGGCGTGTGTATGTGTGTGTGATTGTGCATGTAGGCTCGCATGTGCGTGTGTGTAAACGTATGAATGTGCGTGTGCTTAATATTTCGAATTTATTTCTGCTAGACCTGGTTAGGTTTTGGGACACATTTAGTGGCCGAGAGGAGGGATTATTAGGAGCAGCATTTGGTTTTTTCAAATATTTCTGGAACAGCTGTATATTTCAGCATACACAAATACCCACGTATAGACCTGAAAGATGCCGATTCATTATATTGTGTGCAGTTTGTTGATAAGACGTGTAATTTAGCGATAAAAGAATTGTTAAGCTACCATTTATGTTTTTGTTCAATTTGTTTTTTGTATCTGAATAACGATTAATTTTATAAAATATGTGTATTAATTCCTTAAAGAAAGTTTCATTTTGTATTTTATATTATATTTTTGTTGAAATTTTACATAGCATGGCAGGGAGAAGAAGAGAATGTTGATAATAGTGAATAGTTACGTATATTATATATAGCAAGCTTAAGCCAAATAAAAAATAACAATTACAAATTAAATAGAAAATACAATAAAGTATTGTGCACAAATACAGAATATGTGTCTGAAGTTATGGATTCATCACATAATTGGGAGATGTTCCACCCATATCAGCTCATAAAACATATCACAACCTTTTTGAATTCTTCTTAATCCATGTATAAACTTCCATAAAATTGAAAATATGCATATTCACAATAACTAAACATGATTAAAATACTTACCTTTTTTGTTTAAATGGTGAGTTCATATATGTATACTTATATAACTCCATACGTTTCAATAATACAGTTATCGTGCTCAGTAGGAGTAAAATCCTTAGGAATCGTTTAAGTTGTTAGAACAAAGTTGTTATAACAACCTCAACAATTCTAAAAGATTTTACTACTACTGAGGACGATAACTGTAAGTGCTGTCAAAACGTATAGAATTATATAAATATGAATATTGTTACAGGTGAGAACGGAATTAACACCAGACGTAACAGATAATGAGGATGTGCCGTCCGCTCAGTGGGATATAAGGTTCGCGGGGTTGTTACAGAATTCTAATGTTTAGGGTAGCTCGCCGCCTTAACATAAATGGCAAATCGGGGTGTCACACTTTAACTATAACCAAATCGCCTTAATAATGGGCGACAGACTGTTGTTAAAATCAAGATCGGGATGGTATACCTGAGCGCACGCAAAGTACAGCCAGCTTAAAGAATGAAATACTCACTTGCCTTATGCGGCCTTCAACCCTAGGTGTACGATAGTGAAGGTCCGGGATCTCTACCTGTAAAATCTACAAAATATCCACACGCCTTCAAAACAAGAGAGCGTGTTGTCAAAACAGCTGTTGTGTCAACGGCCTTCTTTAACCTATTTTTACGTTAGTGCAAACCTAACGCATTAAAAAAAACATATACGCGAAAGCTAAATATTTCGCTAATTATTGGAAGATTAAACACACGCGAATAAAATTAGTTATACATCTGAACTTTATCGTGAACTAATTTACAAGGAAACCAAAGACAAAGCTGAAGAATCGCTATTGGGGAACTCTCTTAATGCATTACCTTAAGCAAAAGCTTGATAAAGAAATAAATTTACCATTTCAACTCATGAGTTTGCCATTGGATCTCTTTCAAAGCAAGCAGCATTTGGTAAACAAATCTAACCTTGACTCAAATCGAATTACTCATATTTTTAACATGAATCTCTCAGAAGAAATCTAATGGAGTCAAATCTGGAGAACCGGCTGGCCATTCCACTGGTCAGTTTCTGCCAATTGACTGATCTGCACAACTGTGCTCTAACCAGTATCTTGGGGGCTTTAGACAGGCACCGTATATATATATATATATATATATATATATATATATATATATATATATATATATATATATTATATATATTATATATATATATATATATATATATATATATATATATATATATTCGGTCACGCAGTGAACGTTCGCATGTCCTTGCTGTTCGAAGGTAAAGCGAAAACTCCCTTATTGCTAATGTACATATTTGAGTACAGTAGTTAAAAACTAATTAACTGCAGGTCCTGTAAGGATTTTCTGACGCATAATTGTACACATTTAAGTGTGGAAAACCAGTAGCACTGTGCGTTTTGGTGCAAACAGATAGGAATTATTTAATTGCAGTTAAGATCTGCTTGTTATCACGAAAAGAGTAATGAAAGACAGAAACCATATAGAACATAAATACATATACACTTTTAACACTAAGAACTAAATTAATTTTGTATCTAGACCGTTGATGAGATTATATAAATGAAACTGAATAATAGGAAAACAAAAACTGTTAAGTGTAAAAAATTAGTGTATCGTAAGCGAGTCAGAAAGAGATAAAAGAAAGACAGGGGTAAAACCTGCAAATATATTTCGACTGTAGTACAATTTTGTTTGTGAATTTGTAGTTCGTTGCGACTAAAGTACATTTCGTCTGACGAACTCAGTATGACTGATATCGCTTGGGTTACGGTGTCAGGTGTATTTTATTTACCTAAAAAAGGATACAGCAGTTTATCATCTTATCTGTTTACAATTAATTTCAGAAATTAAAGTAAGTGACTTAAAATTTTCACTAATTTTATATCTCTATATTTACAACCTGTCTAAACTCACTCAATACATTTACTTATGTACATTACAGGCGTATTTTTTATCTTATAATTTATTGCACAACAATAATTACAAATAGTAAGACGCTTCATAGGCGTGTATTTGCCCTAAATACTAAAGGCATCTAAATTCTGGCTACCTTACAGTTTTAACGTAAGCTAAAAAATTGTTACAAGTAATTGGATCGTTGCTTTTCTTCTGCGTCAAAATAAGTTTGTAAATTTCGTAATTTCCGTAGATTTTCTTTATGTAACACACTTAAGGTATTTAGCTTTCCACCATAGTCAGATGGTAGGCAACTTGTTGGAACCCAATTCTTATAAAAAACATCTTTACTGTCAGCAACTGAATGAAAAATTATCTAAAACGAAAACTCATAGTGTTTGTCATACGCATACTTTCAACTACCTTCGAAACAAGGTTTAAATTCATCCAAGGCTTCATTATATTGAAAGCCGTGTGAATTACACGATTCGCGTTAAGAAAATGGACATATTTAATTTTAATTGGGAGGCCGTTTTGTATATAATCAAAAAACATCATACACAGCTTTGGTTTAATTGTCCATAAATGCATAAATCCAAGCTAAAACATCAATTTACGTATTTTTGCTCTAAAAAATATGTTAACCTTACCCCAATACTGTCAACAACTATTATAATATCTTGAGGATTATTTTGGTAAAATATTAATTCGTACATTATACACAAGGGTCGTACCCATTCATTAAAACAAAAATTCGTATAATTTGTATCTACAAGTTTAGTGACCAAAATGGCAGAACCTTCCCACTTGATAGGCATGACAGCAATTTCTCTAAAAATTATAAAAATTCCTTTTTAAACAAATCCTGTTAAGGAGTGCATATTTAGGACGGCCGGTATTTGAATCACTCAGAATGGGAATCCACGTTTTTTGCCAAAAGTGTATGTATCTAAATGCTGTTTCAGTTCCTTGTGTAAAGATTCTTTAGCTGCACGTGAGAAAAATTTCTTACGGGGAGTAAAGCAGATACATAAATTGTACTACTGTGAATATGTACTTACACTACGTTGAGATACTTCTTTAAACTTTTATTCAACAACACATTCCTCTGGCTGAAAACTTCAGGAGTTCTTATTTTATGTTTGAAATATATTTCTATACTTTTTTTACAGTATTCTATTCGACTATCACAAGCAATGAGGAATAGCACAATTTGTTCATCTGTTAGCTTTGGCAAATTTGTGCCCATTTGCCATTTTTTTATCAGATTTAGATCACTTGTTGTTACATGGCCTTCGTTGACTATATCACTTGCTTTAAAACCTAGCTTAACGTACTCTGTCATTGAAAAAGATACACTAATGTGTGAGAGAACGTTTTTATTTATATTTCAAATTATTTTCATATTATTTCGAATTAGATGTGTGTATCTATTTATTTATGAAATCATTTCATTATGCTATTAAGAAACTAATAAATTAAGATTATAAAAATTCAAGAGTATTGTTGTTAGGAATTCCTGTTGTAATTTTTCAACTTAATTGAACTACGTTCAGCTGCAACCTATCCTGCTGATGTAGATAACCATAGTTCTCAAACAGCTGAGATAGTTGATACTGGTTTTGTCACATTTGTTTTTAACTAAAAACGCAAGTACGCGATTGTGCAGTTTTAAATTATTTACATAAATTATAAATGTACCTAAAAAACTCTCCATCAATACAATTCTAAGGAAGTGTAGAACAGCAACATTAATATTTTTTAATAATGTAAATATCTAACAGTAAATTTATGGCTCTATCTGGGAATTTAAATTTCTATGTCGATCTCTCTGGGAATTTACATCTAACCCAGCTTTGTATAGAAGCACAGAAGGGCCATTTACTATTTTTTAATAATTTAAAGATTCCATTATAAATTTCCAGCTCTATCTGGAAATTACATATATATTGAAATTTAGAGGTCTATCTAAAAATTTATATATCTATATAATCACTGGGTATAAAAGTTTTAAGTAACGTACGTCAGATACCTTTTTTATTATAAGTTTTTGTTATGAAAATAATTTTTAATTTAGATACCTTTTTTGTTCTGGGTTTTTTGAATTTCGGTGTTAAGAATTTATAGTTATAAAATGTTTCGTTTCCAAGTGTTAATACAATGAGGATTGAAATTGTTTAAAAGTTTTTTCGATGGTTCAGATATTTAGAATAGGGTATTTAAAATTAAAAAAGTAAATTTCATGTTGACTGAATACTGAAACGTAAACTGAGAAACGTAAGATGTGGGTATAAAATTGTTGTTTGAGGGTGTTTAGGTTTTTTATTATAAGTCAAAATTTACAATTCCAACTCTGTAAGGTCATATAGGATTTTTTGTTTATTGCCACTAATAACGGTAATTCAAGATCTAGTTACGTCTCATTTCGCACAGGTGTTATTTGCGTGAATTGTTAATGTTAATTGAATGAGATAGGAATGGATGAGGTTAAGTATCGATCACATAGTAAGCAGGCACACAAGGTAAGCAATAAAATTACTTAAATTATAATTAACGAGCTTTACAAAACGATTATTCAACCCATTTATTACAAAACTGGGTAAGAATTATAAAAAAAAACCTAGTTTATTATTCAGTACGCCCAAAATTATAAAATTAAGCAACTGAAAACAATGGAATCACAATCCACAATTGTGTCGTAAATAAATCAGAATTGAAATTGTAACACCAAACATGTCGCCGTTGTACAATCAATCATACCGTCAGATGAGTTGACACTAATGTAAAAAGGAGAATAATAATACAAATTAAAACAAACAGCCTTCCACCCAAGCCCAAAAATGCATTCGTACAGTTCCATTAAATTACATACATGAGAGGAAATCGGTTCATAGACAAACAATTCTAAATAAGCTGGTTAAATTAAATTCAATTAAAACAAAGCCTTGCAAGGGTACGTGGAAAATAAAGCCAGTGACTGCCCTAGAAACAATAGCATCCCTTTCTCAGCTTACACGTATATCTATAGATCGCTCTGTATTTAAAACCAATAGGTACCGGTTAAATTATCAGTTAAAGCTCTGTCAACCAGTTTCTAGATTCCAGCAAAAAAGAAAGTGTGGTACCAGCTAGACACGTTTCTGTAAGCTCCGGTATCATTAATAACAACAGTTTTATCATGCCACGCATTAATTCCTCTATACAGGCGAAAAGGTTAGTAAACCGTCAACAATGCCAACTTATTCCTGAAATGAGGAAAACACTGTACTGTCTCATGCAGTCCCTTTTTCTTTAAGAAACTTTAACTTAATAAGTATGCTTGAAAGATGGGGCATTTGCAACTAGATTGCTACCGCATTACTACCCTTTCATTAAGCACTTTATCACCAACACCTAACGGGTTAAGGTACGCGGTTTAAACTCAAGACAGTATGAAAAACTAACACGAAAAAAAAGGACAAATTCGCGTTTTTAGTTTCTATTAAATGGTTTGTAATGGAACGTCTCTTACCCGGTACAACTCAATCGAACCTTTTAACAAACTGTTTTCTACAAAGCCCAACCCCGTTATTAAAGGTTATTAAATAAGAAATGTTAAGTGAAGAAATTTTCATATCTATTATTAAAAGTATTACTTTTTAAAATATTCACTCGTCCGTTGCAAAACCTGTATGTCTCAAATTTTAAAGTAACCTTTGAAAATATACGACATGAGTTTAAGAATAGACTTTATTATTGCCTTGCAAATAATGGAAGTCATTTTAAGCACCTAATCTAGACTAGATTCTGTGATTTTTAACATTAATATATAATTTCTGTGTTATTGCTGAGTTTTTCTGTTCATTTTGAGTACCCATTTGTACCGGATAAGCTGTTTTTCAAAAATAGTACCTAATTTGACATTTGAAACCATAAATTTGAATAAATTGATTCAAATAGTATTTTTCGTATTATTTAAAAATAATCGATTAATTAACATATTGTTTGGTATTGATGAATAGGGTTTTTAAAGAGCTTCCCAATCATATTTTACACATGCAGTAGTGCAATCTAAAAAAATACAGGTAGGCTGGCTGGAGCCTAAGGGGCCAGTTGTAGAAGATCTCTATAAGTCATAAATATATATAAACAACCAAATAAACAACTTCTTGAAAACGATATCTCCACTATATTCAATACCAATGAACCCATACCTCTTATAGGAGACGTGAACTTTAAAAATACGATATGCGGATGTAGAATAACCCAGCTGGAAACAAACTTTTGATTTAGCATCTACTCACGATTTCCACATACAAGCCCCCGATGAACCTACGAACTACCCGTATAGAAACAACCACGAACCAGACATGCTGGACATAGTAACTCATAAGAAGTCTAGCAAACAATTCCTTCAACAAGTACTTACTGAACTAGATTCAGGTCACTTACCCGTTATAATAGCGTTTATAATATCGCCAGAAAAACACATTCCGGAGCCAAGATTAATAAATTATAATAAATTAAATATCCCAACGATCTTCTAACCCCAAACCAAATCGATCAAGTGATCATACACATGACCACAGTAATTTCTGACAGTGCAACATAATTAAACAAAAAAGCACATTGCGAAGAGAATGGCAGAGGACAAGGAATCTCACAACCAAGAACATTGTGAACAATTTGCCGCATTGTATTTAAAAGGAACCTAACGCCTACCGAATTGAGACATACCAAAAACACATTAACAACCTGGAATCAAGTGACCCGGGCTTGTGGAAGACAACCAAAAGGATTCTGCGCCAACCAAAGTAGATACCCTCAATCTCTTCAGGAACTCAAGTAGACAACTCAGGTGGTGAAAAATGTGAAGCCTTAGCTGACAATTTAGAAAAAAAAAGTTTACTTCTGCCAATCGACAATGCCCAGTTTTCAAAAATATTGTAATAAATTATATAGAAACTCATCGTCCAATTGCAGAATCCAATTTCTAACCAACATTGCTGCTATAATTAGAACTCTCCCGATAAATAAATCGCTCGGATACGATGAAATACCGAATTTCATACTCAATAACCTGTTAGGAAAAGCTTTAATGCCTGCTTAAGAACTGGGTAGTTTCCGAACGTTTGGAAACACGTAATTATTCTAATGTTTCTCAAATCAGGCAAAGATAAGAAAAATTACGAGATACCGACCCGTGAGTTTGCTAACAACAATCCCGAAGCTCTTTGAGGTCATTTTTCTCCGACTTAACGATGAAATAACTAAAGTGAACATTTATAACTAGCTATCATTGAACTTCAAGTTGCTATCAAGATCCTAAGCAGATAGTTCAAACAATGGAACCTATCAATTAATTATTCTCAGTAAGTAAACAAAAACATTTTGCCGTCGAAAAATCAAAAACCCATCTCTTGTCACTATTAATGACCAACCCCATCCAGTGGAACGCTAAAGACGAGCCCGTAAAATATTTTGCCGTCTACCTCGATACTCTGCTAAATTGGAAATATTGTATAATAAAAAAAACTGAATGAGGGTCATACTCGACTCATCCAACTTTATCCAATCATCAAAAGAACCTCCTCCATGAGATTTGCCATTTAAATAAATTTAGCGATAAATCTGATAAATAAAAGTGACTGTTAACCCTAGTTCTTATTTCAAGTGATTGCTAATTACCATTTCTATTATTTCATTCTGTATCAGTTGTTCAAAATACCGTGTATAACAATGTATATTGTTGAGCAGGTGCAAGTTTTATTTAAAAAGAATCTTAAAACATAAAGTTAACCGGTGAACATTTGCTATGATACGCAACAATAAAAAACAAACAGCACACTAGCTCATTCCTTCTCTCCCTTTTATAACGTCAATTTACACCATTTCCACGCATTTCCGCTAAAAATCAAATTTAACACAATCAAAACGTGCCGTATTATACACGAAGTGACAAGTCGATATGTTGTGCTTGAAATACTTAAGATGGACTTCTATTCCTAAATGCGATTCTAAAATACTGATTTTAAACCATACCCCCAATGTAATTCTCTCTCTCATCCTTGAAAGGTTTAAGTAAGTTGGAGATCATTGTAAAAACATGTAAACTCAAACGTACCGTTGCGGCCACCAAAAAGTTACCATTTTCATTTAGCTAGCAAACGCTTTTTTGAAATTTTTGAATAGAGTAAAAGGACGTTTCATGTCAATATGACGTTCATTTACAGTGAAGTATCATAATGCAATTAATTAATGTCAGAGTGACAGTCTTGAATTACAATCCAAAAATAATAGTGGTAACTTTTCCCTGGCCGCAATTGTACATCAAACTGTCATACTTTTTAAATGTAAAATTTAAAACTACATGACATTTTTTGAATTATGAAAATTCCCTGTTTAATACAATGAAATCCTAACTAAACAGTTAGATTTTACTACTGCTCAAAATAACAGTTTGGCAACTGTCAAATCACTGCTTCAGGGGTTATGTTTATTTTATCACAATAATAAAATTTATAGTATATAACATTATTAGCAGCCAGTTTTTTTATGTGAGTGTAATCCTCCAGCTTTGTATGGTTACCGACATCTTTGGGCTTCATTTAGATAGATCTATGCTTACGATCGTTATAATCCATCGTTATGGTATCAATTGTATTAATCCAGTTGTATTTACCTTGTAGACTAAACGTGCTGTATAGAGTACACTTAATGGTTCTGGCAACACGTTCAGCAATTGCATCCTTCTTTGTGCTATGGATGGAGTAATGATTGACTCCATAACGCTGCATTAGTTTAGTAAAATGCTCATTGTAAAATTCTTTTCCTGCATCTGTCTGCAGCATGGTAGGTTTTAGACCCTTTTTGAAGATTGTTTGTATGGCCTTGGTAACTTCCATGCCCGTTTTCGTTTTTAATCCTCTGGTCCACAAGTATTTCGGAAAACAATCGATAACCACTAATATGTACTTATAGCCCTTATTTTGTTTGGCATATGTGTTAAATTCAGCCCTAATCTGCTTGCCAGTTTTTGCTCCATTAAGTATTCCTTTTCTAAAAGCTTTCTGAACTGCTTGTACTCTAAAATTAAGATATCCTCTACTTATAGCATCACTGACTTCTTCAGGGTCTGCAAACTGTCAACCTTGTTGACAAATAGTATTGCTTGGCGATGACATTTTGAGAATCTATGAGGTGGCAACATTGCTGAGTCTCGTATTCTCTATATCAAATTGATTATCATCAATCAGTTTAAGCCGAGGGGCTAATCTCTTGTATTGATACTGGGCATGTGAACGTCAAAATTTGTCAAGGCGCATTTTAGTTATGATATGTCGACATCAATGCATTCTCACTTATACTGTTTAAAAAACGACTGTTTGGTTTTTCAATGTATCCATCTTCATATAGTTCTTTCACAATTGATATTATTATTAAAAAAAACATAGCTCCATCTCCTTTAGTTGTGGGTGATGATGATAATGACAGCAAGGGTTTAATTATTTCTGTATACTTTTTGCTGTAGCTTCCTCGAATTTGTCCACTTACATCATAAACTCGCCTTGAGATATTCGTAGATTCTAAAATACTTTTATATTTTTTTGTATCTTCTGAATTTACTGGATTTCAATTGGGTTCATTCATAATAAGCAGATCATATAAACCTGGAGTCCCTTTGTACGTGACACCTTTAATAATCATACCGTTTCCTTTAATTGTAACGGGAGTATTGCCAATTGCCCATTCCTCGGCTTTGGTATCATATGGACTCCATAAGTATAATCAATAGCACCTTCAGTATCCCTCATAATACGTTCAACGTAATTCATTGTACTGCTCGAGAAATTGTTCTTCTGCTATACTAAGAGGTTCTTCTTCCTTAGTATTAATCTCTCCTACAGCACCTAAGAAAGATGGTGTAATAATACCTGGAGGAGGATTTCTTTGAAAAACGGAATCTGAGCTAGAGGGCTAGTATCACCTTTTCTTGAATCACCTAATGACAGTGAAGTGAATCCTGGAGTCCTTTGAACTTGAGCTAGCAGACTAGTGGGAGTAGTAGTAGTAGGAGTAGTAGTAGTAGTAGTAGTAGTAGAGTAGTAGTGGTGTGGTAGTAGTAGTAGTATTAGTAGTAGTAGTGGAAGTAGTAGTATTAGTATTAGTAGTAGTAGTAGTAGTAGTAGTAGTAGTAGTAGTAGTAGTAGTAGTAGTAGTAGTAGTAGTAGTAGTAGTAGTAGTAGTAGTAGTAGTAGTAGTAGTAGTAGTAGTAGTAGTAGTAGTGGTGGTGGTGGTGGTGGTGTAGTAGTAGTAGTAGTAGTAGTAGTAGTAGTAGTAGTAGTAGTAGTAGTAGTAGTAGTAGTATTAGTAGTAATAGTAGTAGTTTTTTTTTGGTGGAGGTGAAAATCCGTTAAGGACACCTTGCGCTAGGGTCAATAGCGCAAGGTAGAGTGGGAGTCCACAAGGGTTACCCACTAAAAACACCCCCGATCTTTACGTATTTTCTCCTGGGACTGCTATTGGCATTACTTTGGGAGAAGGAAGATATAGATGTTTGACCCTCTAGTCTCTTTCCGTCCTTCTGACGTCTTTTTCCTTGTTCTCTACAATGATTTTGGCCAGCGTGCATATAGATTTCCAGTTGTGCTCTGTCTCTAACATCTTGCCAACTATATTCTGAGGTGTTATTTCTCCAGTGGTATCTTGTATCGTGCTTCTGATCTAGTCCCATCTGCTACATTTGAAAAATGTATGTTAGACCGTATCTATGTTTTGGCAATAAACACACAGGTCGCTCTCGGCTACTTTAAAGCGCTTTCTATAGGCCTGGAAACATCCATGCCCAGATATTAGCTGAGTGATGTGGTAGGTCACTTCGTCATGTTTTCTTTTGACCTACGGTTCTATATTGGGAATTAGCCCGCGGCTCCCCTTTCAGCCCCATCTCGTATAGCACACCTTTCTTCTACAAGCAAATGTATTGGAGGGGTTCTAGCAATGATTAGGAGTGCATTTGTTGCGACCGTTCTGTAGGCACTTACTATGCGAATTGCGGCTTTTTTTTGTACACTAAGCAAGATATATTTTTCTTTTCATTGCTCTTCCCCATATTTCCGCACCGTACAGAATGATTGACTGGGCTACAGCAAGCAGTATTCGTCTATGTTTTTCTCTTGGGCATCCACTATTTGGTAGTAATCGGCTTATATTTCCGATGGCATTGGTTGCTTTTTTTGCGACGCTCCTGACGTGTGCTCCCATTGGCATGTTTCTGTCTAGATAGACTCCTAAGTCTTTCCTGGTTCCTCAATGCCAGATTGTCAGCTTTTACTTCTATATCTTTCACTGTTCGCCCCCCTGCGAGTACTACAACTTCTGTTTTTTGTGGGGCCATGCTAAGCCGTTTACCTCTCAACCATTCGGCTACATCTACGATAACTTTGTGGTGTCCTGCAACCTTGCCTTATCTTTACCGGTCACCACGATTCCCAAGTCGTCCGCATATGCAATCAGCCGTACCGTGCGTGGGGCTGGAATTCTTAGAACACCGTCGTAGTAGATGTTCCATAGCATGGGTCCCAAGACTGACCCTTGTGGTACGCCACACGTAATTTGCATTTTACTATTTGAACCTACAAATAGCCACCTATCTTCCAAATAGCTTGCTACAATATTGTACACGTGGGGTGCAATTTTCCTCTTTTGCAGCTCTTACAGTATGTCGTCCCATGGTGCAGAATTGAACGCATTACGTACGTCTACTGTGATCAGGATGCATCTTTTTCGGCCTGCCCTTTCGTTAGCTTCGTCAGCAATTTCTTGCACTTTTTGCAGTGCATGTCGGAAGCCGTATTGTTCGTCAGAGAGGTCCCCAGTTCGCTCGATTTTCGGTTTAAGCCTCTCTAAAATAAGTTGTTCCAGTAATTTTCCCATTACGTTTAGTAGGCAGATAGGCCTATATGATTTAGTATTCTGCCCCGGTTTGATTTTTTCGATTAGTACGAGCCTTGCGACTTTCCATTCTTTCGGAAACATTCCTTTCACCAAGGCACAATTTACCATTTCCAATATTATTTCCGGGATACTACTGACAACTGCCTTGACAATTTCAGTTGGTAGGTTGTCAGGCCCTGGGGATTTCTTTGGTTTTATCCTATCGCAGGCCGCTGTTAGTTCTCCATGAGTAAAGAGGGTTATTTCTGCTTTAGAGACTGTCTGTTTGTTCCACTTTTTAACTTCATGTTTCGGAAATAACTCCTTTGCCACTTCCATTTGCTGGTCGTCGCTTAAGCTTACCGGCGGTGTTCTTTTAAGCGTATCCATAACGATTTTATACCCTTTTCCCCACAGGTCATGTTCTACGAGTTCTACAACGCTCTTCCAGGCATCCCTTTTTGCGGTGGCAATTGCTTTTTTTAAGTTTGATCGACAACGGCGGTAATTGTCTAAGGCTTTCTGTTTCTGCTTTTCATTTGTCTTTTTGTTTGCCCTAGTCGCTGCTCTTTTCATTCTGAGACAGGTTCTCCTCTTGTCTGCCACCTCCTCCGTCCATCAGTACACAGGATTTTTATTTCTTGGGGCTCTTTCCTTTTTCAATAGTTTGTTACAGGCTTTGGTAACAATTTCTTCTAAGATTCGTGCATCCATTACCCTGCCATTGCTTTGGTTGAGTTGTAGCCAGACTTCTTGCACCACTCTAGGTATTTGGTCATCCTTGACCGTCCAACCCCTATTCTCCCTCCTGACAACATGTTGTTCTGCGTTCCCTTTTCCAATTTCGTGGACTATGTGCTTATGGTAACTAAGTGTCTCATCTTTTAGCACCTTCCAATTGGTCCCATATTTACTGATATTTTTGGTGCAGAAGGTTATGTCTATGTGAGATTTGCTGTCTCCTCTTATGAAGGTGGGCTGGCCTCCTTCGTTAAGTGTTACGAGGTCTTCCTGAGCTACCCATTCCGACAGTATTTCTCCTCTTCTATCCTCTATCCCTGATCCCCACAGAGGTGATTTGGAGTTAAAGTCTCCCGCTACGACTATATCTTTGGTGTGCATTTCCATATCCGTTCGCAGTGCCACCAGGAATAGAATAAAGGTTTGTCGGTCTATATTTGGGGATATGTAACAACTGTAGATGGTTAATTCCTCTAATTAGACCCATGGATAAACATTTCCAGCGCCTGTTCTTCGTATTGGTTGCTGCTCATTTCTGATCACGATAGCCGCGTCTATCCTAGTGTCCACGTGTAGTTTCCCTTGGATGGCCTTTTTCTTCTTTGGCTCTGCTATAATCATGATGTCTGCTTCTTGTTCCTCTGCCGTTTTGTACATAAGGATCATTGCTTCCCTTCCCCTGTCTACGTTGCCTTGGATGACTTTCATTGCGAGCTTAATAGTCTTCCCCTCTTTTCCTTCCTTTGCTCCTGTAGGAGCCTTTTATATTCAGGGCATTTGGTTGTCTTGGCTTTGTGGCCTACTGTTTTACAGAGATAGCACCTTTGTTCATTCGTGCATTCTTTCTTATAATGCCCTTGCTGTCCACATTTGTGGCAAGGTTCGGCTGTGTCCTTTTTGGTGCATCTATTGGCAGTGTGTCCCACTCTATGGCATTTAAAGCATTTACGGTGAGTCTGCAGCTCCCTAACCCTCCACTTATTCCAACCAGCGCCTATAGCTTTTCTTGAGATTAGCAGTCTAGCTGCGTCTTCCGCTGTGGTTAGAAAAGCATGCTTATGTCCCCTCCAATTTGCCACATCAGCTAGTTTTATTTGCAAGTCAGTTTGCTGCATTCCACCTTTCTTTAGTTCGTTATCTACAACAGCCTTAATCTCTCCTACGTTAGTTGTTTCGTCCATGTCCCAAATCATGATGGTTTGAGTCCTTTGTCTCAGCCCGATTTGAGCCTTTGTTTCCATCTTTGTTTTGAGCAGCTCTCTAAACTCTTGTCTGCATTTTTCTTCGTGCCCCTTTACCTTTATTTGTACCTCACCATTCTTAGTTTTGTGGATTTTTTCTATCTGCACTCCTTTCGTATGAACATCCTTTTTCATGCTCCTGATTATATCAGCATACTTTAGTCCCTCTGCAGGTTTTATTATTATCGTTTCCTCATTGTTACTTCTATTCCTGTTAGTACGGGTCAGGCTTTTTTCATTTATTATACTTTGGCGTCTATTTCTATTTGGCTGTATATTTATTTGCACGCCTTCTTTTCTGCATGTATATTCTATTGTCTTCCTTATCCTTTCTTGGTTGATACTCTTATCCAATAGGCAGATAGGCATGTTCCTATCTCTTCCTTTCATAGCACTAATGATCTTCGTCATATTAGCTTTGATACTTAGCTTGTCTCCCGGGGTATCTTCGCCTTTGTCTGTCATAATAATGTATACAAAGCTTTCTTTTTCCTCGAGGGTACTCTCATTTGCTATAACGGTGCAAGCTGTTTTCCCGCAGACTATTTCTCCTTTTTCCACTTGCTTCTTTTCTAGCAACAGTGATAGTTGGGGATTTTTCTCTACGTAGTTTTTCTTAAGTCTTTCCTCTTGGAGTATTAAACCTTATCCCCTTCTGATTTATCGGCGGGTATTGTATGACACATCTTAAATACCTTCTGTGGCCATTCGCTTTCAATTAAGTCATTTAACGCCTGTTCGTCATGTTCCAAGATTAGTGCTTGTTCCACGGTTTTGATTAACCTTTCCTTCTCTTCTTGTACTTTATTAGTTGTTTGAGTACCTATCTCAACCGTTTCTTTACTGTTTCCGCTTGGGTTTACGGTATTACTTGCCTTTGCCAACATCTCAAGCATTTCCTCTACGAATTTCAATGATATATCCGCTTTTCTGTTATTCCTTTCAAGTCTGGTGACCGCATTTTTAATCTCTTTTTTTGTGTTTGGAACCTCATGCAGTACTGTCTGAAGAGTCTTTGTTTCCTCATTTCCCTTTCTAATTATATCTTTAAGTGTTTTGTACACTTTCTTCATTCGTTCTAGGAATTCAGCCGTATGTTCTTGCCTTCCTCCTTCTTTCTCTGGCGTTTCCATCCTTTTTCTTTTGGGTTCCCTGGTATAACTATACGTGACGCAGTCCTTTCCTTGCCTGTCCTCTACTACATCTTCATTCCCAATCTCTTCTTGTGCCACAGAGCTTGCGGAGGAGATAGAACTCCTGCTCAACTCAGGGGGTGTCTTTGTAATTGATTCCCTTCTTGCAAAGGGGTTCACTAGTTTTTCCAGATCTAGTTCCTTGACATTTCTGGTCTCATCCTTCCGTTCAACTTGGTTAAAATTTGCTTCATTCATCTTGTTCCCACGAGTTGGGACGAACTATACAGTCCAGCTCAGCAGTGCGCCCTTACCGAGCTAAGGCTATAATCCCACAGAGGTCGCCAGGTATCCGTGGCATCGCTCGAGACACACTTATAGCCCTGTGCCATGCATTCCCTCGGCACGATAGTGCTTCACCTTAGGATTGGGCTTTGGTTTTTACGGGTATCCTTCTACTTTTTTTGAAGAAAGAAGAGGAGAGTTGGAAAATAGTGACCCCTAGCCCTCGGTTAACCTAATATCGTCAGGGTAGGAAGAAATTACGGCCAAGAGAGGCCAGACAGGACAGACGACAGCAGGGATCTCGTCTAAGAACAGTGGAAGAAAGGCGAGAATTCAGCTAGGGTACCTCGGAGTTGCCACTCCCGTTCTCACAAGCATGAGCCCCTTGAGGGAAGTAGTAGTAGTAGTAGTAGTAGCATGCTTTCTTGGAAATATGAACAGGGGCGGTTTTTTGGGTTTTACGTCTATGGCGTCCTTCTTAGGTGCTTTAACTTTTTTTTACAGGATCCGTTTTATTTACTATTTCAGCTAAAGGTTCTATTAGGGGCTTATAAGTACTTTCTAATATTCTTTCATTATCAATGCGGGCAGTTATACTGCTGTATTGTCCTGATTTTAAATTAGAAGTTTTTGCTTCTGAGCATCTACTTTCATCTTTGGTGGTGGATGAAATAAAACTAAACGAATAATTACAGCTTTATTTATAAACTAGACATATAGAGTGTATATTACAATGGTTATAATTTTTTCACTTCCCCAGTGAGCGGGCTGTACTGCACAATAGCGTCATAGACCACGATTCTACTATCGAAAGGTGCTAGAGATTCCATTTCCAATTTGATGTCAATTGTTGAGTGTTTTAAGGATTCATTTCGTTTAGAGCAGAACTCATTACAAATGCTGGGCATGATTTGAATTCGGAATAGTTGAGTAATGCATCTTTCTCATTATTTTCACCATAGCAATCACTTCGGAATTTAAAAAAATAGCGATAGGCAGGTATATATTGGTTAGCACTGAAGTTCAAATGCATTACTTCATATGAATAATACTCAGAATTCAGTTGCACTTTAAGGTTTCTGATGTTAATGTGATCAAAATTTCCGGACCTTTCTGACTTTGTATATCTTTCACGTTGTTGGAATGCAACAAATACCCAACGTGGTTTATCCAGTTGCGTCGATGTTTTGATTGGCCATATGCCTGAGGTTGCTTGCTTTAAAGCAGGTATTTCATATAATTCCCATTAACGAAATGGAACAGTAATAATAGAATTTTTATTGATTTCTTGAAACAAGTTAAGTTTCGCAGCATCACTAAGTGTTAAGTGTGGTACTTTTCATTGAATTTTATTTAAGGTTACTATCGCATCAACATCACCATACTAGCAGTTTGTATCGCTTCTGGATCGAATTAAAATCAACTCTTGATGCATATTCACTTGTCAATAACCCTCCATTATTCCAAATATGTGGTTCAATGGTATGCATACTGTATAAGATTTTTCTCCATTTTGCTGATCGAATTCCACTTGTAACGGTTCTCCATTCTTTGGTGACCACCTTATATGGCTTAGTGCTTTGCTCTTGCTTGCCGTATAAGAAATATATCCCTTAAGGGTAGATGTTATGCCCAGATTTCGTGAAACGTCCATTCCTTGACCACCTCTTCTTCTTCTTCTTCTTTTTAAGCTCAAGCTTACCTTCTATATACAGAAAACTATTGTAAGCAGCCGTAATTAGGTCTTGACTCTGAATTAAGATGCGTATTTCTTCAGAAGGTACATACTTAGAAGATCTATACGGAAGATAAGTGTGAATCTCTGATTTAATTATAGTATCATCAAAATGTACGTTTTGAAAGACGTTTAATGAAACGGCGATTGTGGGTGAGAATGGTTAAACCAATTGATGTTAAAAAGTATTTCTGTTCAGATATTAATTGCAATGAAGTTTGATGACTAATTAATGTCTTACTGTAGGGATTATGTCTTTTTTATGAATGTTTGAAAGATGGAATTGGGCCGTGATTGATTCTCAGATCCATGTTCTTTTAGTTCTAAACGTACTATGAATGGTTTACTTTTACCAAAGTCTATTAATTCACCCTTTTGATTAGTCAAATTAATTGCTATATTACTAATTATGTCCGTGTTTACTTTTAATTATTGATTATTATTGGGAGTTTTATCGAAACGATAACCTGGTGGGACTGAAACGTCGCGGGTTTCCCGTTTCAATAAGATCACTTTATAATGTTGCACTCTATGTGTAGATTAGTGTGTTTAAGTATTTGGATGTCTAACGCAGACGTATGTAAAATATTTGGTTACAATATTTTAGGCCCAAACACTAACTAGCGACCAATGCTATCTTCTTTAGTAAAATCGATCTGTAAGGAACTGTTTTTCTCACATTTAAGTGTATTATTGTTTGCTCTAATGATAAACTTTCCTGTGAGTATCTTAGATTTTAGATAATCGCTAATTTCATCTAACTCATAAACACCGTATGGAACATTAATCGAATGAGATTGATTTGTTCTAAAGTAAAATGTACCGTTGCTTGTATACATTTTTCTAATGCTGCTGCTACCGTAAAGTCCCACCAATCCGATAACGTATTTCTTCCTCAAATCCTGCTCTACTGGTGGATAGAAATTGTAGCTAGCTATGTTACCAATACCCTCTAAACTGAATGTTATCGAAGTAACTGAGAAAATTTGAGGTTGTACTGATTATTTATATAACAGTTGGAGGAATAGGTGCCTGCAAATAATAGTACTAAGTTCTTGATCCTGGTTTTAATAATAATAAGTTTTACACCCCCCAAAGTGGTTAGTAACTTTGATTGATGGTCGAAGATTACCGAGACTATTGTAATACCATATCCTTTTACCACTCTTTTTGTAGCAAACCTAATGTGTAGCCAGTTCGCTTTGGCTATCTAAGTTAATAATTCCAGATTCATTTTTCCGTAGTAATGCTATCTCTCATAAAAATATCGCTAAAGTAGGATAAATTTTTGGTGCATCTCTTTAAATCAATGTCTGTTAACGGTCTATCGGGTAATCTATTCAGTTTTTTTTAAATATAACGCACCACCATCAGATTTGTATAGTTTTAGATAAAGTGCTCCGCCTTTCTTATTTATGGAGCCTATAGCGATAGATTCGATCATGTGATTATGACGCGATGTCTCTTCCTGCAATTTTTTGGCATTTTTAGCTTCATTGACTGCTTTAGCAATTCCCGATGTACCGACGGCTAAAGCACTTATTGCAAATAAACCTGCGAATAACGGAATAAGAAATGGTTAAACCCTTCTTGTTTAGGTAAGGGAATTACTACATAAACTTCAATGTATTTCCTTCCCCCCAAACTTTTTACCACACGTTTTGCCGTTGAAAGCGCCGACTTTATTGTGCCTGTAAAATTTCCGTTAGGTTTAATTTTTTTAGCGATTGTTTTTCGTAAATTCAATAAATTTCCACCATTACATAATTATTTATGCTTCTTCTTCTGATTGGATCGACGATAATGACGTTTGCACCGCATTTCTGATTTTCTGTTTCCTCTCATGGTGGTACCGACTACTAAACCTGCAGTTCGTTCACCTAACGTTGCGCCTGATGATTCAATCGTTCCCAAGCTTTTTGTTCTAAAATTTTACCTGTTTTATGTCTACTTCCTAAATCTCGGTAATCTTATAACCAATATCATGAAGTTTGCAATGAGCATATAATAGATTAATACCGGGATCACCGCATGCGAGTCGTTTCTCTAACTTTGTACCAGGGCCACAATACTGGCAACCAGGTGAATGCAATTCAAACGGAAGTTTATTGATTAGAGTATTCACTAAGCCATCACCACAACCTGCACCCTTTCGCTTCTTACCTAACATTGTTTAACTGGATGGATATAGCTATATATATATATATATATATATATATATATATATATATATATATATAGTAAATGGTGTACATTAGATAAGCAGGACGATAATACAATATTTCCATTAAGCATACAGTGTAATGTGAATTATTATTATACTTAGTGCTTTCTCGCGAAAACGACGGTAGTCAACAACTTGTATGAACTTTTCATAAAAACACATCAGACTATAAGATTCAAGAAATTCCAATCTATAGCTTATTATATCCTTTAAACTGAATAGTTCTTCTACATTATGAGCGTTGAATGTGCAAGAACAGCAGTTGATTTTTTCTATCATAACAGTTTTTAAAATTCTGTCATAATGTTTTAATCAATTCCTAATTGTAATAAATACCAAGATTGCTAGACAGATGCATAACGTTGATTGTAGATGATATCTTCTACTTCGTTTACAGTTGAACAATCAATTTTATTTTCAATTTCTTGGGATCGCAAAAATTGTAATTCTACATTTGAACGCCATCTTAGAAGTTCATTCCATTTCTTCATGTCTAACACTACATTATTACTTTGATCACAGTTACTGCACCCTATACGCACTACTGGTGTAAGGATGAGGTGTGTTCTGTCTCCAATTTCAATGTGTTTTTCATATTGAGTATCGTTCGATAGTTTATAGTAAGCACAATTGATTAAGTATTCGTTAGCTGCTTGTACACTTCATCCTTATCTTGAGACCTGCCAGGAGAAGAATAACTTTCATCTTTACATGTTACATTATTATTCATATTGTTACTACAACGATGTGGGGTATCCATACATAACGGTGAACTTCTGCCTTTGGATCGTTCCAGAAATGATTTTATTGCTCTTTGCATGACTTTACTTCCTCGCAATTGCACTACGATTAAACACTGTTTACGAAATGATTCTGTTTAAAGCATGCGTACTTTACATATGGTTGGGGTACTATTATTACAAAGAACATGTTACGTTTGTTGTTTTTCCGACTGCACTCAAACTACTTATGAACACGTCCTTCCTGTTTAGCAGCGTTTTAAATTCTTCAATTCGAGTTTCTCTTGCTTTGAAATAATTCTAAAAGCGCTGAGGTAATACACATTTAAACTCATCCGTTTCCAACACTATACGTTCAGCGTACTACGTATTAATTACTGCCACATTAATAACTTTATATTTTTTCGATATCTCCAGGTCACACGCATTTTTAAAGAGTTTCCGATAGGTGCTTTGGTTTAATGCTGCTAATTCCATGTTTACCCAATTACAACTGACTGACTGATTTCAACACACAGCTCACTGCGGTTTATATACGAAAAAACGTCTCCTTCAGTATCTACGATGCAGTAGATTTCTAAGACTTGCCCCTACGGTGGACCTTGAAAATTGATTAAAGCTTTCTCATTCGTAGCGAGATATGAATAAAGCTTTCCTTTGTATTTCGCCATTCATGCTCTAATGAACCTAATTACTAAGAATTGCAATATGCTGATGACCTTGACATGAACTGATTCTATTTTTAGATTTCTAAGAATCGCGATGACCTTCACATATCTATTTCTAGATCACCTTGAACAAATTTCCCGCTAAAACATTTAAGTGGCTCCAAGAGCTCCAAAGATGATGACATACCTATTTTTAGATTATATTCTCTGATTCTATTTTTAGATTTTTAAGAATTGCAATATGATGATGCTGATGACCTTGACATGAACTGATCGAATTTTATCTAAGAATTGCGATGCCCTTGACATATCTATTGTTAGATCACCTTGAACAGTTATAAAATTTTCCGCCAAAAGTTTAAACTGGCTCCAAGAGCTCCAAACATTCTCTCGCTCTCTCTTACTCCACATGACCTTGACATGAACTGATTCTATTTTTAGATTTATAAGAATTGTAATATGTGATGATGACCTTGACATATCTATTTTTAGATCACCTTGAAAAAATTTCCCGCCAAAAGTTTGAACTGGCTCCAAGAGCTCCAAACATGATGACATCTGTGATTCAATTTTTAAATTTCTAAGAATTGCAATATGATGATGCCGATGACCTTGACATGAACTGATTCTATTTTTAGATTGCTAAGAATTCCAATATAATGACATTGAACAGCTCCAAAAATTTCCCGCCAAAAGTTTGAACTGGATTCAAGAGCTTCAAACATTCTTCCTCTTCTACCCCAGGTGACCTTGACATGAACTGATTCTATTTTTAGATTTCTAAGAATTGCAGTATGATGATGATGACCTTGACATATCATGTTTAGATCACCTTAAACGGCTCCAAAAATTTCCCACCAAAAGTTTAAACTGGCTCCAAGAGCTCCAAACATTCTCTCTCTCACTTCAAATGACCTTGACATGAACTGATTCAATTTTCAGATTTCAAAGAATTGCGATGACCTTGACATATCTATTTTTAGATCACCTTGAACAAATTTCCCGCTTTGACTTTTCATCGAAGATACAGTACGTACTTACTCCATAAATTTCATTTCTCTATTCAAAATAAATGTTGGTTATTTGGCTTGGCATTATAATTATTGCATTTAAACCCGATGTCAGAACCATTATTTAATTCTAAAATCTCTCCTGTCCCTCCCGCCCCTTGAAATAAAGTCTGGCGACGCCCTAGGGCAAACCTAAAGATAAAAGGATAAAATAGTTAAAAACCTTAGCATTGTTTGCATATATTTATGAGTAAGGAACTAACCATAAGCATGAGTATACTAACAAAAAAAAATTGCAAATATTTTCAGGTAGTATCTACATCTACTATCCTGTCCATAAAAACAATAACCTAACTAATTTCCTTGAAAAAGTAAAATAGTGAAGTCTGTAATAAATAAACGTGTGATTCAAGTTTCATGCTACCCAAACAATAAATGCAATCTGAATAAAAACTACCTTTGAATTTAAAGAAATTACCAACAAGATACTCAAATAAGTCAAATAAGTTAATTTTTTTTTTGTAAAACCGTTGCTAGAAAATACTTTTGACATTGCATTTAAAAAAATACAAAACAACAGCAGTTTATTTAAAATTATTTATTTAAGTCGGTACTTGTATGTCTTACAGTCATTTGTTTAATATTTTGTTAGTTAAGCTACGAACAATCATATACACGTGCGGTTGGTATTCCTTGATTATTTGGATGAGATATTTTAGGCTGTTTCGGCAAAACATTATCGCAAAAGTATCGAATTATGCGATATTCGTTATTTACAAAAGTATGGCGATTCCGATAATCAAACCTTTTTTTAATGTATCGCGATACTATAGTCGATATTACAAAAGTATCGCGATACAGATTAGGCGATACTTGTATCGCGACACATCCGACCACTGGGTTCACACATATTGTTCAAACTTTAAGAACTTTGACAATATGAATATTTCAATTCAAAATTATCAGTTTCACAATGTAAACCGCACGAATGGAGACTAAAAGTTGTAAATAAACTAAAAAATAGTTACACAAATTCACAAAAAGGCTCTTAAAACTTTCAAACTCCAAAATTGTACCAAACTTTTCATGCAATGTTAAAATTTGCAATAATGCAGGCAACTTCGTTCATTTTCGTGTCATGTAAATTGCATACCTTAGTGGCTGAAAACATGCATTAAAATTATTCTAATTTCGTACAAATATCGTTCGAGTTTCAGACAGGTCATGCGCAAAGATTTCATTTGCATCGTTTGGTAGATGATTAAAAGCGGAAAGAGCATCTATTTTGCTCTCTTAAAATTTTGTTGAAAAGTGCTGTATAGTTTTTACAGTAAGTGCAATTTGAACCTATTTTACATTGTTTGAGATGCTTACCTTTTTTCGGCACTTTTATTTTTACGGTAACTCTTCCTTTTTGCGTATTTTCATTGTACAACTAAGTTTACTGTTATTTGTATGTTATACGTTTCAATTGATCAACGATGACGCAGTAAAAGTTTGCTGCCATGCAGAAGGATTATAAACAAATGGTACCTTAACACGTTTAAATCAACCAAGTTTGGCTGCTTTCTAAAGGAATTTACATATTTTGGATCAACAAGTATCAAAACCCTTTCCATTTCAAGAATTATTGCTCAACCAAATTTGAAAGTGTATATTCAGCAGATTTAGTTATCAGTAACAGTATAACAGTGACAACCAAAATGTAAAAGTACTTTCATTTCTAAGGATTAATTCATAATTAGTTAATCCCAGTTCACTAACATTAGTATTTAGTTTTTTTTTCTACTTCATAACTTGATTTGAAGTTATACATAATAAACCTTGTTAAGGTTTTTTTTGTTTTAAATTTATTACATTTAAGGTTTACCTGTTTTCCATAAAATAAGTTGGAGTTCGAGATATTTTAAACATTTATTTACAGGCTGAGGCTACATCAATGTTGGAAAGCGAACATATCTAACCACACGTTTTTTAAATTAAAGCAAATCAAAATTTTAAGAACTCGGCCCAATTAATCTCCGACTGACTAAAAGGCTCAAAATCTTCTAGTTGACATGTGAAGTATAAATAATATTTGGGGTAAATTAATAACCTCAACACACCTTTATTTCATCCTTTTTTAAGTTTTACACTGGCGACCGATCGTGGGACTTTCATTTGCAATTTATTGAACTTGATGCTTCTCGATAGTTAGGAAATTAAATTTAAAATTATCTTATTATTGATAGAATTGAGATACCGTCATGTTCCCGGGGCTGAAAAATGTCAGTTGATGAGAAACACAAACTGTTACGGCTCAAATTGAATTTAGAGAAAGTTGATCAAAAGTTACGTGATTCATATACAAAAGTTGAAATTAACCAAACTGACGAATTGGTTTGTTTAAAAGACAAACTTAGTCACATTCAATCTTTAATAAATTTATACAAAATTAATTCAACAAAGAGTGTATATCTTAAACTTCATACTCGTCGTTTACACATTTTGAAACTTTTAAATTATATAGTGTTTAATGATGAACATTGAATTAATCGAATCAATTAATGATAATTTATAATTAAATAATGGCTTACAATATCTTGATAATTCGAACATTTCGATGGTAAATAATGAACCGATTAATACTTCAGTAGTAAATATTCCAACCGGATATTTCTCTAATTTGATAAAAGATATAAATATTTCCAGAAGTTCTGTTCCTGTTTACAAATTAAATTTAAAATTTGATGGTAGTGAAAAAGAAGTTTTCTCATTTATTTAAAGGTGTGAATAATTGATGCTTGCTCGTAATATTTCAAAGTCAGATATGTTATTACCCGGAATCGATCTATTTTCAGAAAGGGGTTTGACGTGGTATCGAGTCATTAGGTCACAAATAGAATCGTGGGATGAGCTTGTTATTAAATTGAAAAGCGACTTTTACCCGAAGGTCATGAAGTTTTGTTAATTGAAATTAAAAACAGGAAACAGACTTTTGATGAAATTCCCACCATGTTTATTTCCGAAATGATTAATTTATATTCAATTACACATTCCTCCTTCAGAGGTTGAACAACTTAAAATTGCCAGGAAAAATTTACAGCCTTGGTATGCAACACAATTGGCTCTTGTTAATGTTACCGACATTTTTCATCTTGTTGAGTTATGTAAAAAATTACAACAGGTTAAATTACAAAACTCGAAAATTAAATACAATTCAAATTCAGATTTTCAAAATTACATGAAAACAATTAAAATATTTTACTTCAAATCAAAACCATAAACTTAAAATTGATTTTACTGGTGCTAAACCGAAAATTTCAAATTCAAATTTTAAAAATTCTAAAATCAATACAGCAACTTGTTTCAAATGTAAACAATTAAGACATACCTATCACACCTATGACAATAATGATAATGTTACCTTTTGTTACAAATGTGGTCATTACGACGTGACTTTAACTAATTGCCCTAAGTGTAAATTTTCAAAAAGATTTTAATGGGAAAGTGTTCGGTTATTCGACACGTTCCTAACAATTTTACAAATACTGTCAAACATGTTTGGAAAGAATGGTTGATTACAGTAAATAATTGTTCAAGATTTGTTGAAAAAAGAAATGATATACCTTTTATTAAAGTAAACGAAAATTTTGTTGCTTGATTGGACAGTGGAGCAACGGTTACAATTATAGGCAAGCCCGCATTGTTTTTAATTGATAAATATGGTAAAAAATTCAATAGAAATTCTCTCTTTTCATCATTAGTTATTGCCGATGGTTCTTTACAATCCATCTTGGGAAGTATTGACTTATCTTTGACTATTAATAATATTACAAAAACAATTTCCGTTATTGTTTCTGAAACTATTACCACTGCGCTTACTTTAGGAATAGACTTTTGTCAATTGTTTGAAATTAAAGCTGATTTTGGTGAAAATCCTTTTGTTGTGAATTCTGCAGAAACAAGTTTTTCAATGATTAAAAGTATCGACGATCTTAATATTAATCAAATTACTGAATTGAATCATGTTATCAACCTGTTATCTTTTATCTTGTAACAACCCTTTTTCGTGTTGTACTAAATTATACTTTAATTTAAGATCTTTCATTCATTTAGTAGTAAATATGAGAAAAAGTTTTTAAGTTTTGCATTTGATAGTACATATCTTTTTAAGTGTAATATTTCGTAAAGATTTATATTTCCCTTTCCGTAAGAAATTAGATGCTGACCGCGCAAAGCGTGATAACTTAATTCTATGCGCAGATGCATGGGGGGACACCTACTTGAGTTATTCGGAAAGCCTTCATTTTTTTTTCACTTCCTGCTGAATGTTATAGCATGAAGCTTTGTTTTTGGGGGTGTTCCCTAAATTTTGCGTAATAGTGCCATCAGTTTTGATGATAAGTTACCTTTTAATTCATTATATTTTTTTAACTAAAGCATTTGATCTTTTGCAGGCACTATTTTTTTTTAGCTATGGCACTTTTATAAGGCACTTACTTTTATATGGTATTTTATAATGCATTTTTAAGATGGTATTTTACTACTATTACCATTATTATAACTATTATTTTTTTTAATTTTAATAGAACTTAATTTGCTTTACTTACTTACGCACGTTTTCTCTTCATTCTTATTGTATCAATGTGGATGCTACTTTAATTGAACATTGATTACCTTTTAAATTGGAATTTTTGATACAAAAACTTCAACGAATGCATAAAAATTATTGGATAGAAAATTTTCATGAATAAATTTAAGAATAGTTCCAGTTTGGCAGTTTGGCGGTGTGGCTGGTAAAGATTACCAACATTTATGCAATCCTGACCTCACCTAGTTGACAATTCCGACTCATGTGAATTCTAAGGTTATAAAATGTTAAGTACTACGAAGGTAATTATTTAATAATTTTTTTATACTTTAAGAATAGTAATAAGACTTCTTATTTTTTTAATCATCCATCAAGATGATAAATAAACTTAATTGCACGTTAATACTTCTTTTATTGTCATATACATTATTATTGTTCATTAACTAGGTTTAACTGTTCCTATAACAAAGATAGTTTGGCGCTCGAGGTATCATTTTATTGTTTTTATTTACATTACATTTTTTTATTATTTAGTATAAGAGAAAATGATTAAGCAGATTGGAATCAAGCATTTTAGGTATTTGAGCAAATCAGTTTATTAGAACCTGCCCTTTATCAATCTACCGATTGGAGTCGACGGCACAAATTAGTGATGAAAGGTAAGTATTTCAATTAGTTATATGATTTGTGTTTAGGGAGAATTTTACCTAATTTCATTATTACTTTATTAGAATATTCAAGTTACATCATAACAATTGAGTATTTACATCACCACGTTTTGTTATTACAATTTGGCGTTATTTATTGTTGTTACAATCTCCCACTATGTTGGAACATGCAAATAAAGAAATTGACAAAATGTTAGATCAAGGAATTATTAAACCCAGTTCTTCCTCTTGGAATTCTCCAATGGTCTTAGTTAGAAATAAATCAGGCGAGGTTAGAGTCTGCTTTGATGCAAAAAAATTAAATTCAGTTACTCAGAAGGATGCTTGCCCATTACCGTTTTTAAACTACATTTTGGATAAATTAGGAGATGCTAGGAATTTATCTCCAATACATTTAAAGAAAGCTTATTGGCAAATTTCTTTATACCCAGACAGTGGTAAAAACTGCTTTTACTGTTCCGCGTAGAAGTTTATTTGAATATACCGTTATGCCAATGGGACTTACCAATGCACCCAGTACGTTACAAAGATTTATGGGCTCCATTTTGGGTCGTGATTTATCACAATCGATTTTTGTTTTAGATAAAGTTATTATATTTTCCAGTACATTTAAGGAACATATTTCTATTTTGAAAGAAATTTTTAAAAGGCTTACCGATGCTCAATTAAGTATTAATTTAAATAAGTGTGAATTTTGTAAACCACAATTATCATATTTGGGTTTTGTTATTGATAAAAATGGTCTTCATACCGATCGATCAAAAGTGGATGCGATTTCAAAATTCCCTCAACCCAAAACTTTCACAGAAGTTAAACGATTTATCGGAATGTGCTCATGGTACCGGAGATTTATTAACAATTTTTCCACAGTTTTAGCTCCAATTAACAATTTACTTAAAGGAAAAAAGAAATCTCAATAAGTTTCGTGGAACAACGAAGCTAGTGAGTCATTTTTAAAAATTAAATCTTTATTAGTAGATGGTCCTATCTTAACGAGTCCAGATTTTTCAAAAACATTTTATTTACAAAGCGATGTCTCCAATTGTGGTACTGCGCTGTGCTTTAACCCAAGGCGAGGGAAACGATGAAAAGGTGATTGCTTACGGTTCTCGTACCTTAAATAAAGCCGAGAAAAATTATTCTATTACTACGCGTTAATTACTTGCTGTAGGCTGTAGGCTACATCAATGTTGGGAAGCGAACATACCTAACCACACATTTTTAAATTAAAGCAAATCGAAATTTTAAGAACTCGGCCCAATTAATCTCCGACTGACTAAATAATATTTGGGGTGGATTAATAACCACAACACACGCTTATTTCATCCTTTTTTAAATTTTACACTGGCGACCGACCGTGGGACTTTGATTTGCAATTTATTGAGTTTGATGCTTGTCGATAGTTAGGAAATTAAATTACAACTATCTTATTATTGATAGAATTGAGATACCGTCATACTTTCGGGGCTGAAAAGATGTCAGTTGATGAGAAACGCAAATTGTGTTACCGATATCCGACGAATACTGGAAATGACGAGCTGGTATAGACATTTTTCCAAGTGTTTCTTCTCTTGCTCCTCTAAGTGCGATCTCTAGAAGAAATACCCCTTTTGTGTGGTCTTCTGAATACCAACACGCTTTCGACTTTTTAAAGAAATGTTTAATTTATTCACACGGATGTGTCAGATTTTGATTTGGGTGCAGTGTTGAGTCAACATACATCTGAGTGTGTACAAACCATTATCTATGTAAGCCATCCTTTATCAAAAACGGAACATCATTACTTTACCACGGAGAGAGAATGTTTGGCGGTGCTATACGCTATGGCCTTGCATGGAAGGTACATACCTAGCAGTTATAACTGACCATCACTCACTAATCTGGCTAAATCAGTTACAGAGTCCTTCAGCACGTTGGGCAATCGTGTGCAAAAGTACGACTTTCATATTGTTTACAAAAAGGTTAAAGATTATGCTGTACCGGTTTCTCTCTCTCGCCCCGTACAAAAACTTGACTCTGTGACTGTTGAACCTTCTTTTCGTGTTACTCTCCCGATCACTGGCTTGATATTTGGCTATAAGAATCGTGTTATTTCCTCTCCTACAAAGTTTCCTTCGGGGGTAGTACAGGATGATCTCCTTTAAAAACTGTTCAAGTCTACTTTTTTATCTAATGACCTTCTAGAGAACTGGAAGGTGGTAGTTCCCTAAGTAACAACGCCCCAGGACCTTATCTGAATATCACTCATTTGCTACTGCCGGACATTGCGGTGTAACCAAGACTGTGCCTCGAATCCTTTGCAACTGCTACTGGCCAGCCTTGTGGTCCGACGTATCTCGGTATATTCGATAATGTCAAACTTGTTCTATGCATACGTTTGAGCAAGCTGCTGCCACAGGTTTCTTGTCTTTAGCTTTGGTTCCTACACGTTGCTGGCAGGCTTTGCTAATGTGGTAAGTCCCCTACCCAGATCGTCAAAAGGTCATCGTATTATTCTTGTTGTAGCGAGCTACTTTACCAAATTTCCATGCTTCTTACCTCTACGTACGGCTACAGTCACTAACTTCGGATCGTAGAAGAACAAATCTGTTTAGTTTTCGGTACATTATCCCTAATAACGGAGTAGAATTTCGACGCAAAGTGTTTACTACAGTATGTTCTCAGTATCGTTCTACTATTCTTTATCTATTATCCTAGATCTAATCCGGCGGAACGGGTAAACTGTGTCCCAAAAACTATTCTGGCTCCGTACGATAAGTCTAACCTACGTACTTGGGACGTAAACTTACCGAAAATAGGATGTGTTATTAGAACTGCTAAGCACGATGTTACTGGGTATTCTCCGCACTTTGCTTTTTGTGGACGAGAACATACTTAATATAGCGATCTTTTTCCTGATCCTGCTAATCCAACCTCTCCTCTTGTAGATCCTGACCGTGATAAACCTCCTATGCGTACTACCAAATTTTACGATACACTTCGAACAGACATTCTTTAACGGATGAAAAGTTCTACTTTACGTATGCAGAACCGTTACAACTTTCGTCGCAAAGATGTACGCTATAAAGTAGGCTATTCTGTTTTTAAAAGGGATTTTGTTTTATTTGATGCGGGCCTGCACTTTAATGCCAAATTAGCTCCAAAGTTCGTGGGGCCGTTTCTTATAAAAAGAGTGGTGCCTCCCTGGACTTACGAAGTTCAAGATTCTACTGGTAAATCGTCCAGAATTTATCACGCGAAAGATCTGGGACCAAATACTCTGATTCTTCTAATTCTGAAAGTGAACCTGATACAAACCTTTTAACTGTTGGTGCCATCCGAAAACGTCGTTCTCTTCTGGGCGTTTCTTTGCATTCTCTGATGGGGCGGTTTGGTTGGGAATTGTAGGGAGGGAACTACGGAGACCTCCTCTCCTTCGTTATCCGTGACTGAACATCCAGTCCCTCCCCTCCTAACTTTCCTTAGGGAGATATTTGCGGACTTGCTTTTTTCATTTCACCTTCCTATCTGCTGTCTTTCATCTAAACGTGCTCTAGCTTCCTGCTACATTGCACTGAATGAATGATGTGCGACTGGACCTAAGAGTCAATAGGGTTATATTTTCGCCGCAAATGAGATTTTCTGTTTCTCTCCGACTATCTCTTAATCGCACCTATGGTATTTCATCACTGCTAGTTAATGGTGCCATAGGGTTGAGTTGGGGTTTATAATGGGCTCATTTTTACACTTTTTGGGCAACGGGGTCAAAATTTTGTGCTTTATCTTCCTGAGGGTTGGTATGGGTTTTCTTCGGGGTTTTGGTCTTTAGGCCACCGGCTCTTAAGTTCGGCTGAGGGTGGAATAGTTTTCTTGGGTTTGGCCTTATATATCTCTTTGTCTCTACCTTTCTTTTGACATCTTTAGGTCTCGTACTATATCACTTTAAACAGATGGTTGCTAGAATGAGTGAGACGAAGACAGTCGCACTTACGAAAATTACCTCATCCTTATCCGCGTTGCGTCCCTAACAGTAGTAATATTCCCTTTTTCTCATGATCTTTTTGAAGTACGTTTGTTGCTTGAGTTTTTTACTTTAGTGTCTGTATCTGGTGGTATATATGTCTATGTCGCTCCACGCTTAATGTAACCTTCTTTCTCTGTTATCTTAAGTTGGGGTGAGTTTCACTGTTTGTTTTGGGGTTGGGTTAACTTATAGAGGCTTCAAATTTATATATTTATTTTGGTTTTCGGTTTGTCAGACACCTTGGAACAGTCGAGGGTTGTGAAATAGAACGGGTTGGGCTTCATAGTTTTTAGGGTTTTATACTCGAACTTATTCCTTCATTTTATCTTTTCTCTACCTTTTGTTTCCTCTATAGAGGTCTCAATCCTACTGGGGGGGGGGGGTTACTACACTTCGTTTTAACTACTAAATACATCAACTGAATTTCGGAAGTAGAAAGGTTAAGTCGAACTTGCGCGTTCGCACTGTCATATTCAATTACATTTCCGTTTCGTTTGAGGGTTAAATGTGGTTCTCGTGAATGAAACAATAAAGCTTTCTGACTGCGTCACTTAATGCAGATTTTGTCAAAGTTTAATTAATTAAAGAAGTTCGCTTTATCTTTATGGGTTTTACTCTATTAATTAATATAACGGAAGCACCGATTGGTGTACTTTTTTTAAATTTATTTTGTTTACAGTTGTGTTAAGCTATCAGTAGTTGTTTTCTTTATTTCTGCGGACTAGGATCACAATCTCTAGCCGGACCTGCTACCTTTACGGAGGTTGACCAACCTTATTTTTACTGTACTGTATCTCTTACTTGTCCACTACAGATAGCTCATGACAAAGGGAACTTGGGCAACGTAAAATGTACTCTTGCAGTTAGCGCAACGTGCGTTGAATTTTTTAATCTCTGATGTAGGTTTATTTCTGTACTTATTTCAGCGCTAAGCGACCTACATTATCTAGATGTAAGGAACAGTATCCTGATGGTGATGAATTTGAGATTTACTAGATTATGAATGTATACATATTTTGTGATTTCCGTGACATACTCGTATTACGTTACCGTCAGTTATTGCAGTAATCTAATATTAGAAATTGAATGATGATCAGCGAATTTTAGTCATGCAAGTTACACCACAGATGTATACATACATACATCTGTGTTACACATTCAAAAGTCCCAACGTTCCAAAATCAAAAGAAAAACTAAAATAACATTTTCCTGATGATGTATGGAAATCATAAAACACTCCAATTTGATTTTAAACGCAATAAGTATGCTTCAAATAAACAGCCATAAACAAATATTTTTATAACCATACGTGACCTTGTTGATATTGTGTTAAGGACAGTGCTTCAACAATAAACAGAGGCAACTAGATATTTTGAATGTACACGTAGTAAGTGCGTAGATCATTGTAGATTTCTGAAAGTCATTTTAAGTTTCGAGAGGACATCTGTATTTAGAATGGTGATATTGTTGGTGTATTTTTGCTACAGGCGCTTAAATTCAAATCACCGTAGCCAATTTTAACATGTGATGAAAAAGCTGTAGTGTGTATAAATCTGTGCTATGTCGTAGCCCTTTTCTTGGTCTAAGGGCGATATAAAAATAAATCAAGTGGTGCCCTTTTAACCTTCCTGTATCTCTACGCTAGCCAGACTTCCACTCATCCAAGTGTCTAGCTTTCGGCTAAATCCCTATTTATAGCTACTGGACACGTTTTTCTATGTTTGTTACGACCGCAATTTGTGCATCTAACAAGATTGAAGAAGTAGCGCACTCAATATACACTTTTTCACAGAAAAGTAATTAATAGTAATCAACATATTACAATAATATACAATTTAAACTAGCAGTGAAAGGTTTTCGTGTAAACTCACGACCATAAAAAGTAACATTAATCACTTTCTTAGCTAAGCAACAACTATAATTAGTAAAGCCTGTACAGACTCTAAAATAAACTATGTGACCAGTGAAAAATTTAATGTAGTGTTCCTCTTTTTTTTTAAACTAGAATATAGATGCTTAGACGAAGAAACCCCAAAATTTTATAAATTAACACCAATGCACTTTACGTTGATTAACGGTAATACGAATTTTAAACAAAAAGAATTGACTTAACATACCAAATACAATATCATAATATATTACAATATTTTAATAAATGAGAAAATAGCCATGGGTGAATAAGGTTAACTCAAGGTTAATTTATTAATTAAATAAAAATTGAATATCAAGACACGTGTGCAAGTAAAACGGTTTTCAAAATGTAAACTTTACGCATGAAATCCCATTGTACATTGCCTGTAGACAAATCCTTCTAATAAACAAATTAATTAATGGGATAACAGTAAAACAATTTTGATGTAGCGAGGTTGAATGCATTTATCTCTACACTTTTTACTTTCTACGAAAACATTTGAATTAACCTTAATGTATGAAGCTTTCCTATACAATATTGATATTGTCCGGAAGCATATTTAAAGATAATAATTGTACCCGTGGCCAACAAAGAACGGCCTTCGGACATATGTCAGAAATGGATTATAGCGCAGGTTCGGGAAAAAAAAATTTTATAACAAAAGTGGCCTCGAGAAACGCCTGGAAAATATTTTCAGAATTGTAGGTCCACCGCTAGAGGGCATATTTGACAGTTAAAATTTTAAAAAGCAAAATTTACTCAATTAAGAGGCATATTAAATATTATAATCAGATTCCTCGACAAATTATGCATATTTTTTATTTGATAAGTTTTAATCTATTTTGTTACGAAAAAACGCCTTTAATTCAGGTTCTGCTTGACCGATTTTAATAAGCTTGATGTTGTTTGAAAGAGCTTTTGTCAAACAATAGAAAATTTGTTAATTTGAAGCAATCTGATTAATAACATAAATGCTAGAGGGCGCTGTTTAATATTTTTTTAATATTGTGTTTTCTCTTTACAATTTTAAATGGAAGCATAAAAATGTAAGTAGGTCTTTAAAAAGTAGACTAAATTAGTAATAAAACAGTGAAAACTGTAAGTCGATATCTTTTTCCTATCCTGAGGTATCGTAAGAAACAGATAAATGGCGGAAATTGTTGTTCCAACGTCGAGTAGGCTAGTTCGCGTTAACGGAAATTATTAAATTTAGCCTGGATGAAAAGATCTTACATTGGTCTGCAGTAATTTAAACTGTTATCATACTAATGTTATGGTTGCCGCTAGATTACCTAAATGTAATGCTGTCGCTACTAACAATGAGAACAAATTATAAAATAATAATGTGATAAATCTAAAATTTTTTTAATTATATAGGAATGTTATATTTGTTTTCAAGGGGTTCCGGAAAATTCACCGCCAACAATTCACCGACAGCAATTCACCGGCAACAAATCACCGAAAGTAAATTCACCGCCACAACAATTCACCGAAACAACAATTAACCGAAATCAACATTCACCGAAACAAAAATTCTTCGCTCATAATAAGAATAATTATTAGATATTTTAATTATCTTCAATAGAATCTTAACAAAAATATATTACAGTAACACACTAATTTTGTTTTCTAATTAGTTAAAAATAACTTACCTCCTGTTATTCGATTTTGATTTACCTTTAATTAATTCCTATCCCATTTAGTTTTGGATAGCCCATAACATATCTTATTAATTTTTGCTTACATTATGTTTATTATTTTGTCGATGTTTTAATAATATTATGTCAAATATGTATATTTGCCTTACTTTTGACGATGATTTTTATTAATAAATTATATTTTTATACACTAATATTTTCTTTATTATTATATTTATTATTACACATGAAAGTGGGCTACCATTGAAGTTAAGCATATTTACCCAAGTACTATCTGGTGGTTATAGATAAGTTACTTTTCACTAATTAGTTAAATAACAATTTTTTTCCGGTGAATGTTGGTTTCGGTGAATTGTTGTTTCGGTGAATTGTTGTGGCGGTGAATTTACTTTCGGTGAATTGTTGTCGGCGAATTGCTGACGGTGAATTGTTGGCGGTGAATTTTCCTAGATCCGTTTTCAAGCGATGTGTTAGTAAATCAAAAGCATAAAATATCAATAAAAACCGATATTTGCCCAGCAACAACAAATACAGTTTAAAATATGAATTACGATTTACTGATGACAACAAAATTAGTAAAGAGGGCCATGTAAGATATAAAATAAATTCCCTGTTGAAAACAAGCAAGCTATGATTTTCACGCATATGTCAAAAATTATTCATTGTGTTGCATTAAATAGATTTTCTTTATATTTTCCTACCTAAATGATTCTTACAAATGAAGAAGCATTTGATATGTTGGCAGTTTATTTTTAATGTATGAGAGATGCAACCGTTGCTGCTAGAGTGTATGCACTGCAGTACCCAAACAGACGGCATCACAGCAGAAGAGTTTTTCTCCGACTCGCACACCGTGTGCGTACTACTGGAAATGTGAATCTTCCTGTCTACCGAAGACAACGCAGAGGTAGAACGGAGGAAAACGTTATTGATGTTTTAGCTTATGTAAATATTAACCCTCATTCAAGCACCAGAGCTATAGCTAGAGACTTCGGTATATGGAGAAATAATTGGGCCTTTTTTTTAATGAGACTGTTAATGGAGAAAGATATTTAGATTTTTTAAGCAACGAATTGCCACTTCTTTTAGAAGACATACCCTTGGCCATTAGTCGTGACATGTTCTTGCAACATTATGGGTGCCCGGCACATTATTCTAGAGATGCTGGGGATTTCTTAGATCAATCATACCCAGAAAGGTGGATAGGACGTGGAAGTTTATTTATTTGGCCACCAAGGTCTCCAGACCAAACTTGTTTAGATTTTTATTTGTGGGGGCGAACAAAAGATCTCGTTTATGCCGACAGACCCACAATAAGAGCTGACATGATTGAAAGAATACGACAGACAATACGAAGTATTTCACGGGCAGAAATTGAAACTGCTGTTCTCTCCACCCGTCAGCGATTGATTTGATGCATTGAAGATGATGGACGACATTTCGAACATCTAGGGCGACACTAATTACGTAGTTATTTATTTAAGGCTTTAATTGTTAGATTTATCATATTATTATTTTATAATTTGTTCTCACTGTTAGTAGCGACAGCATTACATTTAGGTAATCTAGTGGCAACCATACCATTATCATGATAACATTTTAAATTACTGCAGAACAATGTAAGATCTTTTCATCCAGGCTAAATTTAATAATTTCCGTTAACGCGAACTAGCCTACTAGACGTTGGAAGAACAATTCCCGCATTTATCTGTTTCTTACGATATCTCAGGATAGGAAAAAGATATCGACTTGCAGTTTTCACTGTTTTATTACTAATTTAGTCTACTTTTTAAAGACCTACTTAAATTTTTATGCTTACATTTAAAATTGTAAAGAGAAAACACAATATTAAAAAAACATTAAACAGCGCCCTCTAGCATTTATGTTATTAATCAGATTGCTTCAAATTAACAAATTTTCTATTGTTTAACAAAAGCTCTTTCAAACAACATCAAGTTTATTAAAATCGGTCAAGCAGAACCTGAATTAAAGGCGTTTTTTCGTAACAAGGTTTCCACTCTCCCCCACCCCTTATTTGAAGAGATAGACTAAAACTGTCAAATACGCCCTCTAGCGGTGGACCTACAATTCTGAAAATAATTTCCAGGCGTTTCTCGAGGCCACTTTTGTTATAAAAAATTTTTTCCCCAACCTGTGCTTTAATCCATTCCTGAGATATGGCCTACGGCCGTTCTTAGTTGGCCGCCCGGTACAAGTCAGTACTAAAGCCACAAAAACATAAAAATAGCTATTCACTTAGCTTTAGCTCTCCGAATATTCTTAGGTTAGTTGTACATTTTAGAGGCTCTCCAATCGATAGATAAAAGCATATGTATTGGCATTGTACCAATCCCACTAAATGTAACATTCCAGAAAAGCGAGCAAGTGGTCATTTCGGCAGCTTTTAGAATTGTGGGTATGATTGTCGGACCTAAGGAAAGTATCACTTACATGTAACAACAGCGAAACCATTAAGATAAATCTTATCTTACTTAGGTAAAATTACATTTTATTATTACCAAATTCGTGCATTGTAAAATTTTAAAACAAAGCAGGTCTGATAACAAATTATGTTTCTGCTTCGAAACCTAAGGTAAACTTAAAACCCCCTGGCGAGATTACAATAGGATAAGGAAAAAGAATGTTACGTTTATACAGCAAAAGAATGACTTAATTTGTGTTTATTTTGTGGGGTGTAACGTGCTTAGTGTGGTTAATCATATTAGTTGTCCGGTTTCATGCTAGGTCGTCATCGAATAGACGGGGGGATACGGTGGGAATATGGAATGTTATCTAGGGATTCTTCTATCTCCTCCGGGAGGTCGTCAAGGAGTTGTGTAAAAATCGCGGGGATGCTTGAATTTTAATTTATGTTTCCTTTGTGGGAATTGGGGAAAGTGGTAGTTGTGTAGGGAGAGGCAATGATTTCTTTGGTTGGGATAGTATCGCCGAAAATTTTTTTATGCGTAAAGTTTTTCTGAGGTGTTTGGATTATGTGTGTGATTGGTGGTAGGTTTGCGTGTTGTGATCTCACTAAGGTGCATGAGGGGTAGCCTATGTATGCGTCTATAAATTCGGAGTTCACAGGAGGTAATTGGGGTTTATGTTGATGTATATGTGTGCTCGGAAATCCATAACAGGGCGGATGTATGTTTTGTGGGTGAGTTGAAGTGTTTTAGGGTGGCAACCCCTGATTCTACGCCGGAGGGCGCCCAGTAGGTTTGCGGGGTTTCTAATCCTATTAAGTGTTGTTTTTACATCGGGGAGCCAATTGAGGGTTCTAGTGAATGGGGTTCCTAGGTAAGTGACTTCATCTTGGAGTGTGAGTCTTTCTTCGTTTAGGGTGAGTGAAAATTTCTGGAGGCAAGCTTTGGGGACTTATCTTCGGTGTAGTTAGGATGTCGGAAGAGGATGGTTTGGGTTTTGGTGGGATTGACGGAAACTCTCCACCAATTCGCCCAGTTGGAGAAGTTCCGAATGGTTTTGGATATGAGGCGGGAGGCCGTTTCGTTGTTTCGATTAACCCCCCAGAAGGCTGTCATCCGCAAACTGTGCAACGACTACTCCGGTTTGTGTGACTTCGGGAATGTCGGATGCGAAGATAACATAGAGGATCGGGGCTAAGGCAGAACCTTGCGGTACGCCTGCTGTAGGTTGGAAAGGATCTGAGAAGGTTTTCCCTATTTTGACCCGAACTGCCCGATTTGTCAGGTGCGAGAGTAGGAGTTTGAATGTTGAGGTTACGGATCTTGTGGAGGAGACTGGCGTGTCAGACACTGTTGAATGCTTGCTTAATGTCTAGAAACACAGCCAGAATGCATTTCTTGTGATTGAATGCTCTGGTGGTCTCTGTAAGCAGGGTGATCGTGACACGTTCGGTTGGGACGGAAGCCGAATTGGCTGTTGGGAAGGAGGTCGTTGAATTCAAAGTGGTCCATGAGTCGCCTTGCTAGAATCTACTCAAAGCATTTTCCGAGGCAACTCAGAAGGGAGGTAGGCCTATAGGAGGAGGGTGAGGTTAGGTCGGCGTGGGGTTTGGGTATCATGACGGTGGAGGCCGATTTCCAGTCCGTCGGGAAGTGGGATAGGATTAAGTATTGGTTGTAGATGTTGGAGAGTAATCGGTGGGCTGGGTCGGGTAAACAACGGAGGATGTTTCCATTTAGGCCGTCATGACCTGGGCAGAATTTTTCCCTTTTCTGAAAAATGTATGGACTTGGTCGGTCATGATGGGGGCATAAAAAGGATTCTCGTTATCGAGTTGAATTTCAGGAAGGTTAAGGTTATGGTTAAGGAATTCTTCAACGCGACCTTCGAGGAGTGCCTTAAACGGGTTATCGAATGGGGGATTATTGGGGGATCGGAAAATGGATTGGAGATGACCAAAGAGATTGGTCTTTCCTTGGTCGGAGGAGATTAGGTTGACCTGAAGGTCGGTTAGGTGGGATTTAGGGTTGACTTTCCTTCTGGTCGGTCTATCGAACTGTTGCCAGAGGAGTTTACCAAATCTATAATCTAGCTGGGAGGTGGCTTTGCACCAGGAGTCTTCAGCTTGTTTGTTGGCTTCTCGCCTGATTAAGGAGTTAAGGCGATTGTATTCGATCTTGAGATCCGGATCCCTAGATCGCAAGAATTGACCATAGATTCGTCTTTTCTCTTTGATCCAGTTCTCGATGTGCCGTTAAAGTTGTTTTCGTGAAATGTCGATGTTTTGTAATGGGTCAGAGATATAGGCCGCTTCCGTAATTACGGAAGTTAGGTCTGCAATGGCTCTCTCGAGATCTTGGGTCGTTTGAAGATTGGGTGTAGGAAGGTTGTTGGAAATGTGTTCGGAGAACACATTCCAGTCTGCTTTCGAAAAATCTTTAATGACTATGTACTGAGGTGTAGCTGGACAAAATGAGGTTTTGACCACTAGAGGTATATGATCTGAGTCTTAGTTTAAAAGGTCATCGGACAGGGTGTTGTGGTTGGGCGGGTTGCAATATGAAATGAATACTGTCGGAGTGGAGATGATCATCGTCATAGCAACGCATTCGATATGCTGTAGGTGCGCAGGAAGTTGAAAAGAAGTGGATGGGAAGCAATTTTTTAATTAAGAGGACGGTTCTGTGTTGCTGTTGCTGTTTCGGAAAATGTGATATGTGTTGAAATTAGGTGAGCTTTGTTTCCGTGATGGAAGGGATGTGCATATTATGTTCGTGTAAAAAGTGTTTAAGTAAGAAGCGTTTCCGACGAACGCCTCTGGCATTAACAGTCCTTGCTAGGATATCCATCTTGGAGGGAGACAGGGAGAGTTAGGTATTGGGTTTCTTGGATTATGGAGACCTTCATGTGCGTACCGGCTACGCAGGCGCCGATTCTCCGCTGGAAGAAGGAGCAACCCTATTTCGCCGGTCGGGGAACATGTGGAAAAGGGTGTGGGTTAGGACTTGCAGGAAGTCTTTAATGGTGTCGGGGATGCCTTTGAGGTGTGCGGTGTCTGCCGAATCGGACTGTTCGGAAGACAGGATGGGTTCGAGCGTTGCTATCTTCGACGGGGAACTGGGAGGTTTCCGTCGCTTCCGGCACCTAAAGAAAAACGTAGGGTGCTTCCCCGCAGTTGTTACACATTGGGTTATCCGAGCATTTGAACGAGGAGGTCAATGGATGGAGGTAGAACAATACTTGTGGAGAGGTTGCGGGATAAGGGATGGTTCGCAGCTATAGTGTCCCCGAACATGACAACACCGCATGCGAGGAGGAAGTCGAGGGTAGTTTTGGATGGGGTTATGACGCGGACTAGGGATGTGAGAGTGTTCGTAGCCTTAGAGGTGATACGATCGATCTTGCTCACGTGTGGAATATCGATCGCACACCGGATCTCTTTTTTACGTAATGGATTTCGGGATATTTCGGATGCAATACCTCGAGGATTGAGAGCGGGTGGGATTAGGATTGGGGGAAGAGGGTGTAGAAATCACAGCAGGTACAGGTGGCTGGGCGGGTGTGGGCAAGAGGGCGGGTTTGTGTGTTTGTGCAGGTTTGTGTGTGTGCGGGTTTTTGTGTGTGTGTGTGGGTTTGTGTGGTTTTGTGGAGGCGGTGGAACGTGTAGAAATGTAGTAGTGTGTGGATGAGGTAGAAATGGACGGGGCGTTTGAATGGGAGCATGTGCCTGAGGATGGTGGTGGTGTGGCAAGGGTGTGTGCGTATGTGAGGGTTGTGTGTGCTGTGTGTGTGTGTGTCGGAGTTGGGGATACAACCGTTACTGTAGCACGGTGGCGACCGTGCTTAACCATAGCGGTTGTTGTTATTAGGGTTGTGAAAGAGTAAATAAATAAATTGTTTTAAAGGAAGTCCGGGTCCCGCCGAGGTACAGCCTCACACCCTGAGGAATAAAGACTTAGAAATCAGAGGCCCAAATAGAAAAGGAGGAAAGCGATAAATTAAAATTAACTAGAAAATATTTTTTATTAACCGGTACCTATTGTTTTACCCGACGTCGATCCTGTAGTTGGCGGTGTCGGTAACCTGGATACTTCTATGTGTTGTTCTTAGCTCCTGCTGTATTCCGGCGGTTCCTGCTTGCTGCTAGGTTGTGGCTCTTCTACTGATGACCGCTTCTTCATATTATCTGTATGCAAGCAGTGACAGATCTAACTCGGAAGCGGCGAAGATCACGATGCCGGAACGATGAGCGTGAAAACGCTAAGTTCTTTTTTTGAAATTAAGAGATTTGTAATAATAATCACAAGAGCTCTTACGCGAGAAGGGGCTCACGTTCGATGTCGAGGTTCGGACTGCCCTGACAAGGGAATAGTACTGCAGCTCTGTTATATGATTTATCAAAAGGGATTGATTGTGTTACGACATCATTGACTATTTAAAAGCTTAACTTCTATGGCGTACCTGGTCAGTTCTTATTATTACGTAAATCCTATTTCAAATCACACACAACATTGTATTAACCTATTTTTGCGCTCTTTAATATTTTACTATTTGTAATTTGCGCGCCTTCTGGGTGTGTAACCCAACGCGGTTTTATTTTGCCTCGGCTTTGCTCAGTCGTGTTTATAATTTAATATAAACGGAGTGTGGTTCGTATTAATTACTTGATAGGCTTAACACTGTCACCTTAAATAAATCTCTTAAAGCGTTTTGAAGCGTATATTAACTAATTTTACAATAAATAAATAATTAATTAACAAATGTATTTATTCTTTCCGGCTCCTTACTCGCTCTCCTGGGGGGTTGCTTTCTAGGTACGTAATCGTTTCTGGAAATATAAATATATGGATTATCTTAACTTACTCCTTACGTAATAAGTAGGTATGGGGACACTTGGGCCAGACAGTTGCGTGCGCAACTGTCTGAACCCAAATGCCCCCATGTGGGGGTTACATTATAGCAAGGAAATGTATAGTGAGAAAAAAGTAAGTAAGTCTGTGAGATCCGAACCGTAGACCTCTGAACAACAAACGGGGCCTTAACCGCTACGCCATAGGACCGGTTACAGTATAAACCTATTGATCGTATAAAACAGTATATCTATATATAGCGTACGACACACCCTCAGATCACTCCTACAAACACAGACATATGGTGGGGTCTTTATGGACAGTTTTATACAATATACAAATCTGCATTCTATAGTGTGTGAGAGAGAGCGAGAAAAGCAGTAGTGAGAAAGAAACACATGTTGAGGGGTCTATGTGAGAGTTACTATAAAATATATATACGTCTGCACTCTGTATGTGTGTGTGTGTGTGTGTGTGTGTGTGTGTGTGTGTGTGTGTGTGTGCAGAGATGAGAAAGAAAGATAGGTGTTGAGGGTCCATGGTCAGTTATTATAAAATATATGTCTGCACTCTGTAGTACATGTGTGAGAGAGATAGAGACAGAGAGAGAGAGAGAGCGAACGAGAAAAGCAGAGGTGAGAAGGAAGACAGGGTGGGTAGACCCCTGAAAGTAACTAACGAGGACCTAAACCATGCGCCATAAGACCGTTTACGGTGTAAACGTAGAGATCGTATAATCAGTATATCTATAGCTTAGCGTAGGCATACACCCTCAGATGAATGTTTCCACTAAACACATTTAACCAGACAAATTAGCTGTCAATCAGATGAATAGTTATGAGAATACTATCAGGGGAGGGGGGTGACTAAATGTATAAATACGCTCATCAGGTACTAAATGACTTAGTTTACTTTTACTGCTGCTACCGTACACATCGGTCTCATCGTAAGTGCACATGGCTAATTTTGAAATTGTCAGTGAGCGTTATATGAACATAAAGAAGTTTCGCTCAACCAAGCGAAAATTTTGTTTAAACTAAAGAACAGTACTGGAAAGCTAAATGTGTTAGATTGGGTAAGAACAGGAGTTAATCAAGTTATTACATACATTATGTCATCGGTTAACCCCGACGATAAAGTGGGGATAACCTTCCACGCAGAAAATTTCAAATTTAAACTACCGGGGTGGTTGAGTTTTCGTAAAGCATCCGAAGTGACATTTGGCTCTGTGTGGGTATTTTGGAATCACTACTGCAGAGTAATACTGAGCACGACCACGGACACATTTCATATGGAGGTAACGTGTATCACCGCCAACAGGGAACGGAAGACAGCGAGTGTATAACAATTACAATGAAGAATCAACCATGCGACGTGGAATAATTACTATACGCAATGAAGATAACTTATGTTTACCGCGAGCATTAGTAGTGGGTAGAGCCCTTGCAGATAAAGACCCGAGATATAATGACATTAGAAAAAGGATGCACAACAAAACTGTTTGCGCTAAACTTAATAGAAGTCGCTAAGGTTACAATTCCGAGTAAGGTGTAGTATTAACGAACTTAGACAGTTTCAACAATACCTTACCGGGTACAACATTACAGTATACCAACACGGCACTAAGGGCGAGAAATGTTATTCGAAGGTGTCGACCCGGGGAAAAGAAAATAAGATTACTGTACAACCAAGGACATTTTAACGTTATAAAATCTTTAACATCAGCATTTTGCTGCGGCTATTACTGTGAAAAGTGTCATATCCCGTACAATACTTTAAATAGGCATAGGTGTGGAGCTACATGCCCTGCTGTAGAAGAGCTCCAGTTTGTGAAAAATTAAGTGAAGTTTATTGTCAGGACTGCGGTAGAAGCTTTCGTTCGTCCATATGTCTTTTGAACCATAAAGAAGAAAAACGGGTGTGTCTATATGTTCAACAGTACACAAATGCAGCATTTGTTTAAAACATTTAATATTAACAACCGAAAAACACCTCATTTTGTGGAGAGGTATTTTGTAAACAATGCAACGATCATAAACCGGAAAACCATTTTTGTTTTATTAGACAAGCAACCCCGTATAAAGAGAATAACGACGTTTTATTTTGTTTTATGATTTAGAAACTCGTCAAGAAAAATCTCACCCCGAAAATCGGCAGTAAAACTTCACGAGGCGAATCTTTGTGTATTTCAGCAAGTGTGCCCTACGTGCTACACCTACCATCATCTCTAGTTATATGCCCCGATGTGGTGTTAGAGAACAAATATTACAAGGTGAATACTGTATCAACAAAATCTTTAGTTACTTGCTGGAAGTAAGAAAATTGTTCAAAAGGTTGTTGTAATAGCCCACAATGGCCAAGGGTTTGATCACCAGTTTATCTTAAACCACACACTAACAAACACACATCTTAAACCGGAGATTATAATGAGAGGGTCTAAAATACTAATGATGAAGTTTGATAACCTAAAATTTATTGATAGTCTCAACTACTTCCCTATGCCGTCTCAGCTCTACCAAAGGCGTTTGGATTAGCGACGGGCATAAGAAAAGGTTATTTCCCCATCTATTTAACATTAAAGCAAACTCCGAGTATGTAGGGTCGCTACCTCATATTGATTACTACTCCCCAACTCCATGAAACCCGAAGAAAGAGTTGAATTTTAAAATGGTATGAAGAAACGCAATCACAGGGTTATATATTTAAAATGTCGGAAGAGTTAATAGAATATTGCCGGTCCGACGTAGACATCTTAAAACATGCTTGCATGTACTTTAGAAGATTGTTTTGAAGGAGTGTTTGGTTGATCCGTTTGTCGAAGCCATTACGATAGCTTCAGCTTGCAATCTGGTGTACCGAAGACGATTTTACAACCCGATACAATAGGAATTATCCCCAAAGCTGGTTATCGGAGTAGACAAGCAATCTATAAGTGCTATACAATGGCTGGTCTGGGAAGAGGACCGTAGAGGTATTTCTATTCAACACGCGGGTAAACAGAGAGAGTATGTGACGTATGGTTTGAGAGTAGACGGTTATTGCGAATCATCAAACGAAGTTTTTGAGTTTTACGGGTGCTACTATCACGGTTGTCCTATATGCTTTACAACACGGCGCGATGCACAGCTGTTTGACAATCCACACGATACCATGGAGCAGAGATATGAAAATACTAAATCAAAAGTATTCCGTCTTAAAAACTTAGGATATTACGTCACTGAAATGTGGAGATGCAAATTTTCGCTAGAATTAAAACAAACCCAAAATGTTATACTTAAAACATCACCCCTGATAAGATACGTCCCTCTTAACCCACGCGATGCATTTTATGGTGGTAGAACGGGTGTACAAAACTAAAATATGTAGCAAAACCCGGCGAAAGAATTAAATACGTCGACGTGTGCTCGTTGTACCCCTGGGTTTGTAAATATGGGAAGTTTCCAACTGGTCACCCACGGGTATACGTTGGGAGGGAGTGTGACGAGTTTACTACTAGGCGTGCCTTCCCCAGCGGTATAATTAAGTGTTCAATTCTGCCACCTCAAGATCTTTACCATCCTGTGCTCCCTATGAAGATACATCAAAAACTTATGTTTCCGCTTTGTCGCACATGTGTAGAAGGACTAAGTACCGAGGAATGCTTGCATGATATTCAGGAACGAACACTTCACGGTACATGGTGTACAGACGAGATCGTAGAAGCCGTCAAAAGAGGGTACAGTATAGTACAGATACAAGAAATCTGGTCATATGACACAACACAGTATGATAAAACAGATAGATCAGGCGGTCTATTTTCCGGTTTCATAAATATGTTCTTAAAGATGAAGCAAGAGGCCTCAGGGTGGCCATCTAACTGTACAAATCAAGAAGACCAGACCCTTTACATTGCAGAGTTCCTTAACAACGAGGGTGTACAGCTCGAACCCGGTTCTATTGAGAAAAATCCAGCTCTTAGATCTCTAGCAAAGCTTATGTTAAATAGTTTCTGGGGTAAATTTGGTCAACGCGAAAATCAAAGCAAAACTTCAATTATTAATACTCTAAAAGAGTTCTACGATTTAATGTTTTCTCTATCAGTTGAAGTTAATCATATACAGGAAATTAACGAGGACACCCTAATTGTAAACTGGATATACGCGGAAGAGGCTGCTGAGCCCTTGTTTAATGTAAACTGCGTAATAGCAGCCTACGTAACCACACAAGCACGATTAAAATTATACTCGTATCTCGAAGCGATGGGAGAGAGGTGCTATATTACGATACTGATTCTGTTATTTACATTTCAAAAGAAGGGTACCCGGATCTACCGCTAGGAAATATGTTAGGAGATCTTACCGATGAAATTGAACCTCAATACGGTTGTGGGTCTTATATCACCGAGTTTGCGTCAGGAGGACCGAAAACATACGGCTACAAAGTTTATTTACCAGATGGGGCGATAAAGCAAACGATTAAAGTAAAAGGAATTACCCTTAACTATGAAAATTTAGGAAAAGTTAACTTAGAATCCTTAATTGACTTAGTGGATGACACAGAACATGAAATTTTAACTTCTACTAACGTCATTAGGCGTACACAGGACCACGAACTCGTGACAAAACCTGAAATTAAAAGACTGATTAAACATCAACAAACGTCGCAGGATAGAAAACTACGACACGATACCATACGGATATAAGAAAACGAAAATGATTTAGTGTGAAACAATAAAGTGTTATTGTACCAGTTAGTGTAAATAAAATCGGATTTTAGGATATATTACAGGTGTATTATATTGTTGGAATGTTTAACCAATAAATAGTATAGATATTAAGATCAAAACATTGTTCAAAACGAGAATAAACCATGAATGTTTATATGTTTTCACTATATATATTAGAATTGGAATGTTGCAATAGTACATTATAGACTTAAATAAATCGAAATACTATATTAAAATAACTTATAGATCTTTGATGTATGTAAAACTACATGTATATGTATTCAATGTAATCTTAAATAAAGAAAAGAAAAAAAGCATACTCGTTTCTCACTTATTTCACTCGCACATATTTACTTAAGGAATTACTCTAATCGAACCGTAGACCTCTGAAATAACAAAAGAGGACCTCAACAGCTGCGCCACCAATCCGCTTACATTATAAACCTATAGATCTCATATAAACAGTATATCTATAGCTTAGCGTAGACACACACCTCAGATCACCGTAAAATAGTTATCCTACAAGCACAGTTCCAAATACGAGCTTAGAGATGTTACGTAACTGATGTATGCGTGTGTGCCTGTGCGAGAGAGAGCGAGAAAGAGAAAACCGTGGTGAGACAGAAAGACACACATTGGGGGGTCTTTTGTGGGCAGTTATTATAAAATATACAAGTCTACACTCTGTAGTGTGTCTGCGTGAGAGAGAGCGAGAGAGAGAGAGAGAGAAAACAGAGATGAGAAAGAAACAGGTGTTGAGGGTCTATATGCTCAGTTATTATAAAATATATACGTCTGCACTCTGTAGTACATGTGTGGAGAGAGAGAGAGAGAGAGAGAGAGAAAACAGAGATGAGAAAGAAAGATAGGTGTTGAGGGTCTATATGCTCAGTTATTATAAAATATATACGTCTGAACTCTGTAGTACATGTGAGAGAGAGAGAGAGAGAGAGAGAGAGCGAGAAAGAGAAAACAGTGGTGAGAAAGAAAGACATGCGCTGGGAACCTTTGTGGTCAGTTATTATAAAATATACACGTCTGCACTCTGTAGTGGTCTGTCTGTCTGGTCTGCCTAGTCTGACTGATCAGTCTGGTCTGGCTGGTCTGTCTGATCTGGCTGGTCTGTTCGGTCTGTCTGTCTGTCTATTTGTGAATATCGGCAGTAAAACGTTCAAGCCCAATCATCTACACATCACACGATAGTCGGTATGAAGAGATTCAAGGCCGGATCTATGAGTTGGAACTTCAAAGTGTTAAACATCCTGACATTCACCTAGTTGAACGTGTAATCCGTCATTTACCCCCGACGATAAAGGTAGAATGACCTTTCACGCAGAGAATTTCAAATTTAAACTACGGGTTGCCTTAACTCACACCACGACCTATAATACACTTAGGTAAGTATTTTTGCGGTATACGGTAATGACGCATGACGGTAATTAAACGGGTATGTGAATACGGTTTATATTGTATATACGAATAATACCCAATTCTCGACTGAATCAACTGACAGGGCATTTGACAAGCACTCAATATTTTCAAAGTTTGACGTTAAAGTCCACACACCTCTACCTGCGTAATGTACGGTCTATATTAAATTTCGCTGTTCGTACTACAGAAGCCACCATTATTGCTAACTAACCTATTCAAATAGATGCGTAGGAACATTTTTGTTAAAGTCCTAAACCTTATAACAGCTGTAATATTACAAGTGAGAGAAGTACATCTTTATACGCGAGTGAGAAGTTTACAGAATCCAGATATTCCTGAGCTGAAAATCGTAAGAATAACGAATTTTACCAACGAAAAGTGAACCCTCATAATCCAAGGGCGCTACACAGAGGTCTGGTGTAGACAGATTTCTGTAAAGAGGAAACCCATAAGAGTAGGAGTGTTAAAGTGGAGGATTTAACACCACAATTTATCAAAATTGATGAAATGGAGAAGGAAAAATAGTTGAAGGACAGGTCTACCGTCAAATGACAGCTTTCCATAATAAGGAAATTCCCTGGGCTATGATATTAAAGCTAAGCTCCCAGTGCAGATAGGTTCCTTTTAGGAACATTTGGGCGTCGAATGTAGCTATGTACCGAGCGCCAACAGCCGAAACGGCTGCTTGCACATTTGGGTAAGCCCTAGGAATGACCCGTCTCTTCAAACGAGGATAAGATAGGGATAGGTTGGTGTTTAACACTTATTAATAAAAATCAACATAAACTGTATGTAAAGCACCTCATAATTGTAATATCAGTATTACCATTCTGTATACCCAATTGATAGTACCTACCTGTATTATAGTCCAACTCAAACGAACTCAATACCTACCTTATTAATAGACGTATGGCTAGGAATCAGAATCGTTGATCTGTATCTGAAACAATAAACATGTTTGTGAACAGATGCTTTGTCTATCAGAATAATGAATATGTTTATACGCGAAGGTGTCCCAAAGGCGAGGTGAAAATGAATCGTTAAATTTCGAGTTCGTACTACAGAAACCACCGTTAACTCTATCTAACCTTTTAAAATAGGTGAACATTCTGTTTAAATACTAAACATTTTAGCAGCTATAAATTCATTTATTTTGAAAAAAAAAAAAATGTCGCTCTACTAACATCGCTAACGTACACTAATACGTGTTTTTGTCAATCAAAGTGAATTCAGAATAAAAACTATATGTTAAGGTAACATATGTACAATTTTAATGATGTTGGTGATTATATTTGTAATTACCAGCATTAATAATTAAATGAATTGTTTTTATACACATATACGTTAACATATTGAGGCTGAATTTTAAGAACATTGAAAAATTATTTGTTGAGATTTGAGCTATGCAGTTCATTAAAAAACACACAGAAATATGTATTTTAATAAGGAACTCGAATTTACAATAAAAACACGGGTATTGACAGCACGATTGGTTTACATATCGAAAAATTTCTGAGTTCTAAAACGTATAAAAACACCCGTATTTGATTTTAGTTTTTAATTCTACGTGTCCATACAAACATATTTTGTCATACAAAAGATTGGCTGAAAGTTTTTAGTTCTTGAGATATTCGCGTTTAAAGATTATTATGGTCATTTTCGTGGGGTTGATGAATGGGCAATTGTTCCGTTATTTCACAATAAAAAAAATTGATATTTCGTGTGAAAAATGAGTGATATTATACTAACGTTTAGACCGAGTAGTATTTCTAATTTTCTCAACAGGGTGTTTGTTATAACCATTCAAATTTGAAAATTCTCAAATTAAAAAAAAATCAGTTTTTTTTTAATTGCACACCCTATATATTTTTATTTCATTTTATTCGGGATTAAAAAATCTATCATTTTTGTCAAATATATCCTATATCTATCTTTGATAGTTTTCGAGGAATTTCGATTTTTCTCACTAGCTACGTTACATACGATACTATAACATTATTGTGGATCGTGGTAGCCATGGAAAACAATTGCGACGAAATAAAACAAACCACCTAAGCGAGAATATTAACAGTTTTTATTAATGAGAAACAGTAATTCAATAATTATTCAACATTGCGTCTTAGTAAATGCTCAAATAGACGGCCTTCTTGCTGAATACACATATTGAGCCTTTTCTCATGTTCTGTCTCACTTCGGATAACATAAGAAGGGTCACAGTGCGACAAGCTTCGCGAATTCTATTTTCATGTCCTCCTTGTTGTAGGTTTAATAATATACACCCGATCTTTTATGTATCCCCATAGGAAAAAATCCAGTGGAGTTAAATCGCATGACCTGGGTGGCCATAGTATAAAGCCATTACGTCCTATCCATTTCTCCGGGTATTGCTGGTTCAAGAATTCCTTACGTCCCGATAAAATGTGGAGGTGCACCATCCTGTTGCAACCACATATTTAGTCGTCCTTCTAAATTGATATCCTCAAGTAACACAGGCAATTCTTCACGTAAGAAATGCAAATAGCTGCGGCCCGCTAATGGATCATCAAAAAAATAGGGACCGATAATTTGGTCATTAAGTATACCACACCACACATTTAGTGACCAATGATTTTGGTTTTGGACTTCTCGTAGCCAAAATGGATTATCAATGGCGTAATAGTGCATATTATGCCGATTTACAGCCCCATTACTTTTAAACGTCGCTTCATCGGAAAACATTATGGAGCACAAAAAGTTGTTATTTAATTGCAGCCGTTGATTAATGATATTACAGAATTCAATTCGTCTTGCAAAATCCTCTTCTCGCAATTCTTGATGAAGCTCAATGTGATAGGGATGGTACTTATACTTCAGCGTTGTTCGATTCACGTTTGATTTGGAGGTATCACATATCGTCGCTAATGTTCTAGAACTCACTTGGGGATTTTCTTGAATATTTAATAATATTTCAAGTTCTTTTTCTTCATTAGCTGCCATTTTATTAACAACTTTACGTTTGAAGTATTTAACACTACCGCTAGAATCAAATCTATCCATCAAATTTTCCAAGCCAACAGTAGTAGGTATTCGACGTTCAGGATATTTCATTTTGTAGATTCGTTGTGCCAATAAAGGGTTTTTTTCAGCCTCGCCCAACACGTATATCATATCAATTAATTCATTTGTTGAATAATCCATAATTGATACAAGAATTGATAACAAGTTAAATGCGAAAACGACAAATTTAATATGTGTTTATTTTGACAAGTAGGAAACCTTTGTATCTTAGTAACGCAATTATTATTTTCCATGGCTACCAAGATCCATGCAATGCAATGTTATCGAAAATAAAGTAGCTAGTGTGAAAAAATCGAAATTACTCGAAAACTATCAAAGATAGATATAGGATATATTTGACAAAAATGATAGATTTTTTAATCCCGAATAAAATGAAATAAAAATATATAGGGTGTGTAATTAAAAAAAACTGATTTTTTTTAATTTGAGAATTTTCAAATTTGAATGGTTATAACAAACACCCTGTTGAGAAAATTAGAAATACTACTCGGTCTAAACGTTAGTATAATATCACTCATTTTTCACACGAAATATCAATTTTTTTTATTGTGAAATAACGGAACAATTGCCCATTCATCAACCCCACGAAAATGACCATAACAATCTTTAAACGCGAATATCTCAAGAACTAAAAACTTTCAGCCAATCTTCTGTATGACAAAATATGTTTGTATGGACACGTAGAATTAAAAACTAAAATCAAATACGGGGTGTTCTATTTAAAAAAATCATACTTTTTCACGTCCTGCTTTTCTGGCACACCCTGTATAACTTCCAATATTTAAAAAAAATTCCCACTTCTTACCTCTACCCCATGGTCCATACAATATTTACACAAATAATTCTAGTTAAGCATAAACTTACTTTACTCTATCGTTGGGACACCCTGTATATGTAGGTTGAAAGTTAAAAATATATATCTCGCTTATCTTTCAAGATAACTATGGACTGTTTTATATCATTTTAAAACAAATTTCGCTCCCTTTCAAATAAAGTAAGGATATGTGTGTTATACCAGCAATACGAGGAATGTTTTCAATTTCTAGAAAAACCGGAAGAAGTGTTTTTATCAGGATAATATCAGTTCATTAGCGTTAATGAATAAAGTTTATTTCCAAAATTCCAAGTTTGTAATCAAAATAGTTAGAAAGTTATAACAATATCAATATTAAACATTGGAAAATTCATATCTCCTATACTACTAGCTTTATAAGAGTCAGATTGGTTGCATTCATAAGAGCGGTTGGTTGCCTAGAAAATATAAAAAAAAAAAAAAAATGGTTGGAAAGAATTTTCAATAAACCAATTCGAATAATTACTTAAGTTTAACCCCTTAAATGTAGGAAAATTTGTACCATAATTTTGGGGTTTGGCTTTGAAGCACGACTTCAAGTTTTTTTTGTGTGTTATCTCGAATTTGATTGATACACTAGAAATAAATTGATTTTCGTCACCCATTAGCCAAATTACTTTCGCTTTTATAAATTTCAAGTGTTCAAGAGGTATTGAGAGTAGAAAAGAGGCACTTGAGCCGCCATCTTGGATTTTGACGTCACAAAAGCCTCCTCTCTACTTTTTGTACTCACCCACGTGGGAGGCGTATATTTGGAGGACGGGTCGGCTTCCTTTCGGGGGCCTTTTTCAACCCTTGGGCGGAGTTGAGCCCCTAATTAAGGTCCTTTTGGCAATATTAAGAGCCTTTTTGGCTGTATACCCCTTGGAGGTTAGGCAATTGCGCACACATGCAGTGTTCTAATTGGAAGGATTAAAACTAGGTCGTGCGTGCACCCGCCTCTCTGGGGTTATATTGCTCCTTAGCCCCACCCAGTCTCTGTGCTCTGATTGGAGGAGGACTAAGGTTGCCTTCTGATTGGCTTTGGGGGAAAATTTGAAATAAGGTGGCCCTAACGCTAACTTGTAAGATACGTGTAGATCTTCTAAGCTTGTTCTTGGGCCTTCGCCCCTGTCGCGGCCCCCTGATTGGAAATGGTATGGGGCCCTAACCTTATAAGACAAGTGTAGAAAGTAGTGCAATTGTATGTGGGTCCTAACCTAATCTTATAAGACAGGTTTAGACCTTCGCCCCGTCATAAAAAGTTTGTATTTTAATAAGGTAGCCCTAATGCTAACTTGCAAGACAGGTATAAGAACTTGTGTTAGGGTCTGCGCCTTTGAGTTAAAATTGATTTTTAGCGCCATCTAGTTGTGTATAGACTAATGAACATTTTTCTATAATAGAAGTTGCTCATGCACGTCTTTCTTGTTACGGAACTCTTAATTAAAACAATTCAAGTACTAAAAATACTTTTATTTATCAGAGTAGAATGGTTAAAAAACAAGCATTATACAGTAACTGGATTATCTCATCATTTATAACTTAACATGTAGTGAAAAACTTATTTACAAAATCAAGCTTTGGTAAATTATTTATTCTAAAATACAAAAACATTATCGTATAAAGTACACACATATCCGAATGGTAATCCTGCAGCGTGGTTTTGTTGTAGCAGAACCATCTAGAATTCTTTTCAAGGAAACGTAAATGGCAACCTAGCGGGGGTCTTCCAAAGGAATCAAAATATTCCCCATCACCATTCTCGTCAATGTAGGTAGCAGTCCAAATGCTGACCTGGTTTGTTTGCAGAATCCGTGTTTACAATAATTGAACAAGGTCTAGGCGCGTGTCGCGGCAGCTGATTAGAAGCACATACAAGTTGAAACACATTCTTGTGGCTATCAATTTCAAACATTTCAACACATGTACCGCATACATCCTTGGAGTTGGTGTGCGCCCAGTCTTGCAGTAGTAATGCGTTTTCCAGAGCACACATCGGCTCCTCGATCTTATGATTTAAACAACTATACGCCTTTGTTTCCTTTTTTAATTTTTTAATCGACAGACAACCAATCTCGTCCAAGTTTAGTATTGGCATGTTACGGAATCTTAAGGCCTGTTGTTTTTCATTACCTTTAACGTGAATTTTGTTAAACGGCAGGAGACTTCTTATCAGCTTCTCTTGGAAATCGTTGTATGGCACATACCCTGACCACCATTTCAAGCTGTGATATTTACCCTCTAAATACCTTATCTGTCTTGATATGGGCTTTGACATAAAATAATCTCGAGATGACTTTATTAGCATCAGCAGTAACGAGCCATGATCTGTAATCACGGCAATTTCTTTCGGTATGAATTCGTTATCAACACCTCTAAACCCTTGTACGTTCAAGTATGCGTCCATCTTCTTTCACTTGCTGCTGGATACTGAAGTTTCTGATCTAGAGCGATCCCTTTTAACAGACGAAGTCCACGATCACATTCCGATGTTTATCAATCTCAATCACGTTATCAAATTTGGCGTACACCAAACAGTTAACGGTTTCTACGAGAGCTTCTTCAAGTCCGACTTCTAGGCGCACGAAGCCGTTTCTAACTAAATTCCAATGCGTGCTAGCGCTTGCAGACAAGTCAGCGGTTAGGGCCATTAAGCAGTAACAGTTGGGGTAATCGCTTCTCGATATATCGTTGCTCTCATTCAAAAATAAATACCCGTACCGGAGAATAAGGTGTGATATGACCTTACATGTAGACTATTAGCTGTAAAGTCTGGTTGTAAGGCCTTCGATGGAATTTGTTGTCCGTCAATATATAACGACATGTAATTAATATTGCTGTGATGAAAATTGAATGGATTTGAGGGATAATCACCGTTGAAGGCTTCATTTGCGACAAAACCTACGATACATCGTTTAGGTAACTGTCCCAGGAAGATATTATCCAATGATTTTCGCAGTATGCCTGTAGGTATAGTTAACACTTTTACGTCGGATCTTGTAACAGGATATTTTGCCGCAGTTGTTTCTAAAGCTTTAGCGTGCGCAATTAGAATGGTGGGGTTGATTCGCATACGTCTCACCAGTAAACTAGCGTCCCTAATTCGCGTCTTATAAGTCGAACCTTGCGCTGCCATTAGACCAAGAGTGTCTCTTGATCGTGCTTTAGCCTTTAATTCAAGACCGCTTATGAGAAACTTTTCCTGATTAAACAAGTCCTAGTGCACGTGATCAATCATCTCGATTTGTTTGCTGGTCGCTGCAAGTACTTGAGGTTTCGAGAAACCGTTATTTGGGTACCCCAGTGTATTCATCTGCCCTGCTGTATCATTTGTGCCATAAGGTACAACCCAGATGTGAACTCTTGGCCTCCTTTCCATAATTTAACAGCGTTTCGATATATGAGCGGTAGCCGTCGGTGTGTTTGGTTGCGACATCATCTTCTGATTTAAGTAAACCTCCACTTGTGAGAAAAACGAGCGCATCCAACTGTTTACCGGTGCTACAACATCAACGTCAGTAAGTGCTGTATCATCTTGCTTCAGAACTTTAACTGTGATATACAACATGGTCTGACTTAAATCTATGTAATCGTTTCCATTTCCGGGCACTACCAATCTATTGGGGCGTCATCACCAAGAGCTGATAAGGGCTTGTAAAATATCCATTCACCACTCTCGATACTTGTCTGCGTCGACGGTAAAGCGAACTGGTCCAATCCGGACTTGACGCATTCACATGATTGGGCATGTAAAAAGCCATTATCTTGAAAATATATCGTCGTAAGTAGGTTTCTTCTTCTTAGCGGCAACAGCTTTCGGTAGATACTGGTTATTATCAGTCAGACGTGCTCTTTTATAGCCCGAACCCCTCCATCACTTTATCGATTTTCTCATCGGCTTTACGTTTAAGACTTGTACCTGCCTCGTGAAATCTTCTTGGAACGATTACTTAACAGATCGAACCTCTATGACGTCACCTAGAATATTAGCACCTGTTCCGAGAGCTTCTTTTTCAAGGGCCTTTGCACCACACTTAAATAATAGTATTATGCTTCTAAATATACCACCTAGCCAGCTTCCCATTCCGTGACCACGTTGATATGGTGCGCCTCCATAGATGGATCCAATGCCGTTACTGGCCTGATTCATATAATATTGTTGATAAGTAAAAACCATTATTGCACTTTCGTAAAGTGTAGCTTCAGACACGACGTCCCAAACTCGAATGGCTTTGCTGCACCTGTACTGTCTTTATATTAATCCAGATGTTTTCAAACTCCCGTGTCATCACGGGCATGTAGTGTGCAGGTCAAAACACCTCCGTAAGCGTAGTTTTCAGAAGTAATGTTTATTGTACGCATAAGCGGGGATAAAACATCACCCACAATTTGCGGTTGGCTAATTGGCAATTTCTTCAATGTTGGCATAATTTCCCGAGGCAAAACGTAACACATACCATCCGTCCTCAATATAAATAGCTTTCTGGTTGTCGTGTTGGAAATGTAATGTAGCCTTTTTTAATATCGTCTCTAACACATCCACTTCTCCTGGGGGTGGATCAGTTCTATAATAAATTAAATTGTCTGTCGAACTTACAGCGGCAAAAGAACAAGAGTACTGAATTTCCGAAATGCCTACAACCCATGAGCCTGTTAATCTTATTCGTTTTGGCAGTTGTGTAATAAAGCTTGACGTCATGGAACTATTACTTAATAAGATAAGATAAAACTCCATTTTATATATCTCTCAGCTGCGAAGATAATATCCAGGATCTTCTCGGGGTTTCTCTCGATTCACTATTGGCATCGTAATTCTCACCTATAGTTGTTAGGCTCGATTCAATGTTAGGTGATACAGAAGCATCACGTCTTCGAGTATTTCTGGTAAACCCTCGTGGTGTATTTATTTTTTAATATACGTCACAAGCTGTCGCCAGCCGTGTGGGTTCGTAGTTTTTCGCTGTCTTAACGTTTCGTGAACCAGATCGATAATGTGACAGTACCCCTTTTATCCCAAAATACACTACCACCCGCATTCAGTATACGCAAGAAAGCCTCACCTTTCTTCCTGTATGAAACAGGTAGTGTTGATACTATCTCGTCGTCTGACAGACGTTTCGGTGAATCCCTGATATCACCATCATCACCGCTGATTGTTATACTAGCGGGTTGACGTAACTGATTGGAGAAATATATCTTTGATTGTATTCCGGCCATTTGTCATGGTCGGCCATTTTTTTGTTTTTAATGCTTTATCCATGTCGTTGCCCAGCTGCGTTAATATGTTGTCTTGCGTGACGTCTGGCGTATGCAGGCGTTGTATAAAATCCATAGTAGAATAATCATCTTCTTCAGATTGCGGTTCATAGTTATTGAGACAAATCACCCGTAATTCCTCCAAGTAATGGTCCTAACAGGAGCGGTAGGAATACGCCGCCCTTCTGTACGAGAAACTGTTTCTTATTATTTATAGATTCACCTCTCTGCGCCAACCGCCTTAAAGTGTTGAGGTAGTCGCTGCTTCTGATAAGCTGCCAGATGTACACGACCTTTTAAAATGTTATGTGCACACTCGCAAATGCATTCCACCTGGCTACTACTCAGACATTTCAATAAAGTGTCATGTTGACTTATTTAATCTGGCTGATGCGCGCAGGATACCGGTGTTTTCGATTAAAGCGTCAACCATCATATATGATGTAATCTTTATGACTGTGAGGCTTAAACTCTTTTTTCGCTATATATATACTTGGCAAATACCTTGAGGCCCGAACATGTTTGTTCTATAGCGTAGCACATCCGGTGTATTCTGTTTTAAATCGAACAGTCAATATCCGTGCGGATTAGAAGTAGCATCTTGGTACGCTGCCTCTAAAAATTTCGGGTTGTCAAACTGAAACCTGTCTTGCTAAATGCTGTATCTGTGCCTGTCACGTGGATTCTTAAACAAGATTATGTAATGAGCGTTGAGAGATATCTCGCTGTCCTTGATGAAATATGTTTTGCGTTAAGAAAAACACGCATAGATTTCTATGATGACAACCCTTTGTAAAAATGTCAATCACCGAACCGTTAGTCTTATGCATTAGATCGTCAATTATGATTAAGACCGGTTCTTCTCCTTCAAATTGTTCCATATCAGGTAATCCCTTTGAAATTCCACTGAGAGATCTTTGAATAATGGTTACCATTCGCCGTAAAATCAGATAATTTTATCAAAAGCTGTATCGCAAACAGTTTGATATTAAAAAAAATCAACGATAAAATACGATTTCCCACAACCAGATGGCCCCGCTACTATTGCAGAAAAGGGATGCTTAAACTGACCTTCCATTTCGAAATGCCAATCGATAATAAAGATTCTGTTATCATCACAACTTAAACACTAACTGAAAAAAAATCTGCAATCACAGGTATATTTTACCCTGTTTTAGCGTGTTTATCTCCATCAAGATAACCCTAGTTTGTTGTTGTATTTTAAACATTTACTAAAACCAACATACGCATCGTGCATTAACAATAATAGTTTGATTATATCTAATCAGGTATAATTTTCGATTGTAAAGGTGTTGACCGCTTAGATGGAGAATCCACCTGTATAAAACGCTAGGGTAGAAAATGATTATTCTTCCACCTAATATCTGGACCTTAATGTTTTTTGCAACAGTATACTCATAAAATGTTTGTAAATACATTAATTAACACGATGTCGACTGATTGCCACTTTCCAATTTATAGTGAAGTTGTATAACTGTTTAATAATAAGCCCGTGAACAGATCCCCGTCTTACAATACTAGGGCCCCTTATTAGAATACAACCCCAATACACAAACAAAGTAGATCACAATCGGTAGATGGGATTAAAAAAATATAATAATAATTATGCAATCTCCTTTGAGAAGAACAACCCTGATTAATAACAGATTAGATAATTGCTTGTTCATGTACATACGTAATGTTGAAGTCGACATTTTCTTTCAATGTAAAATAAGTACATTGCTGAAAATAAATTCATATATAATCATGATCATAATCTTATAGAAACGAAATTAAAGAAATGTGATAATCTTAATAACAATCATTGTAATAAAAATTTAAAAACATGCTAATAAAAATAATATGGGAAAATACACATTCAATTTTAACTGTATGTTAAGCAAGTAATTACTACCTTTCAATCCTTTAAATGAAGTTTTTATATCGTTAAAATATCTGATAAAACAGTCTCTAATAAAATGTTAATAGTAAACACAGATTAAATAAACTATCTTTTACATCTAATGATTGTTCTATCACCCTTATCAGAATACAGCTTTTTAAGACAAGATCATCTTATGAGCTATCAGACTAGGATCGAGAATTTCCCCGGTGTTAAAAATGATTAACAAAAATGCATCCCACATGGGCGTGAAAAAAAATTGGCGCGCAAGTGCCTCACAGCTCGGGGGCTTTTGTAACGTCCAAATCCAAGATGGCGGCGCAAATACCTCTCTACTATTGAGATTTGTTTTGTTACAATACAGGGTGCCAGGAAATTATTCTCAAAAACTTTGGGGGGTTATTCTACTCGATAAATTAATCCCACAAATTCCTATAAACTTTTTGTTACTGGATCGATTCTCTTGAAATTTGTAATAAACATTTTTAATATCTCATTACGTTACTGTGGCGTATTCAATTGATTATTACATTTAACAAAGCGTGCTATGCACAAAACATAAGAATTGCTTAAGAAAGTACCAAATGTTTAATTCGCAACTGTCACAGTAACAGTTTGTTAATTTTTAAAATAAAATTAACAATAATAATTATTCTAATGGAAAACTACGTGATCAAGTGCTACAAATTTTGTGCGTATTTTTTGTTTTATTTTTGGACAGAAAGATTCATTTTTTATAAAAGTATAGTTATGGGAACGCAGTATTGATTTCTTTGTTTTTATTGCTGTGTGGGGACGGCATAAGAATTTTCATGGAACAGAGGTCAACTGCTTGTCGTAAGAGGTGACTAATCAAAGAGGTACCTACAATAGGTGAAAGTTTATGATAGGAAACACGTTCTGTGTATTTAGGTTTAATTTTTTATTGAAGTTTATTATAATATTTACTTATAGTCAGTTATTGGCATATTAAATTTAAAGCATTAACAAGTAATAAATGTAAACATGTTGTGTGGAACACCACACGACCTTCCTACCTACAAAATGGAAATTAAAAGAAATGAAATAATTCTTTGAGGATAATTATGCAGTCTCATTAATAAGTTCATTACGAAAATAGGCAATATTGTAAACGCAAAACAATAATCTATGTCAAACAGACGTTTACAACTTCATGACAGACAGATGTTAATAGAGATTTAGATTCTAACTTAAATTAAAACAAATGAAATAATTTTAATTTCAATTTTTTTAGGATAACTATGCAACCTCCCCTTTATACATTCATAACAAAAACAGGCAACATAGTAAAAACAAAAACTTTAATCTATGTCAGAATGACGTTTAAAACTTATGTCAGAAATTCATAGACCTAAACATATGTCATTTTTAATCATATTTATTTAATTTTTACATTTATTTCGCTTTACATTAAAAAACTTTGTAAACAAAATTTATGTAAAATTGTTTGCCGCTAAATTACGCGTCATATCAAATAATTGCACAGAGCATAATTAATAGATATGTTTAAGGTCTACATCTAGGCATTTTTATCTTTGAAATACACAGCTGTATTAGAAATATTTTATAAAAACCAAAAAATGTCTCTATTAAACCCCTCTCCGCCGCTGGATTTCTCCCAGAATCTAATCAGCTCTAAGCCAAATGAAAACAAGCTTAACCCTCATATTGTGTTCGGGTCAATATGACCCAATCTAATGTGCATATTTTTTTAATTTATTTACATATTTCGTTGCCACTGCACATAGACGAATGCATTTTATTAGTTTTGTTTTATTTTTATAAATATAAATAACTTATATAATATTGCCACATTATTGCGCAATATTGTGCATATTGCATGCGTTATTTGCGTACCGGTAAAAAAGTTTATTCCTATTGAGACACTTTGTGGTTCTGCGTATAAGTGCAGTCAGTGAGCATCTGTGTGTTAGTTTCGTAGCAAATATCAAACTTGATGCTATACTCTAATAAGAAATACCTAACAATTGAAATTTATTATTGAAAATGTGTAGTGAGAGAGTGCTTACGGGTAGTGAACTTTAGAAACTTTTGTGTGTTTCTGAAGAAGAAGACTATTCGTACAAAACCGAGCTATATAATAGTGATCGGATGATGAAGTGGAAGCTACGATTTCAGATGAAGCTGATACGGATAACCACGTAACTTCAAGAGATGGCAATATTTTATGGAATGAAAAGACACACCAATCGGGAAGGTTATCAGCAGCAAATATTATTTCGTTGATTCCTGAGCCAAAAAAAGTGTGCTACGTAGCAAATAATTGATATAAAATCCGCGTACTTCTTATATTTCACATCCTAAAATGTAAACCTAATTTTGAAAATGTCAAATTAGAAGGCAAAAAACTTTGTGGCGACACGTTTCAAGAACTAACATTAGTTGAACTAGAAGCCTCCTGTCTAGCTGGAGTGTATAAATCTCATAGAGAGGCAACAGCCAGTCTGTGGAATGGAAATGTAGGTCGTCCAATATTCAACGATTTCATGTAATTGCACGAATAATTCGCTTTGACCATAAAAAAAACTAGACCACAACGACGCCAAATTGATAAATTAGCTCCCATACGGGACTTGTGGGATGAATGGGTTGCAATTCTACCTAAGCTCTATAATCTTAACGAAAATGTAACAGTAGATGGGCAACTGGTACCTTTTAGAATCCGTTGTCCTATTAGACAGTATATCGCGTATAAACCTGCTAAATAAGGAGTCAAGATTTTGACTTTATGAGATTCTGTAACTGCTCATGCATATAACATGCAAGTTTACCTCGAGAAAAAAGGTGAACCTCCAGAGAGAGGTCCAGGTAAAAGAGTTGTACCAGATCTCACTTGGTCTAAAAGGTTACAACGTAACGTATGATAATTTATTTACCTCGTACGATCTGGAGCAGATGCTATTGGAGAGAAAGATAACCATGCTTGGCACTATTCGCAAAAATAAGTCTGAATTGACAGCCGCATTGGTCTGCAACAGAAAAGAAGCCCTTTCTTCAAAATTTTACTTTACCAAGGACACGTCGTTTCCTATATTCCGGAACGGAATAAAAATTTTGGAATTTCAAAAGGATTTTTTCAGTCGTAAATGGACGCCGTCAGATATCCCAAATTTTTATTATTTTTAATTAGTTCCTAATCTTTATTAGCAAGACGCCGTCGTTTATTCAAAATTTTCCTGTCATGATTAATTATTTGATAAGTAAAATACCAGTACTGATAATATTCACGGAATTTATTAAGATAAGATCACTCGCTAAATGCACAGGTGCAAGCAATTATAAAAATTTGTAGAAGTTCTAGTAAAAGTTAAACATATTTCATAACGTTGCATAAAATTGCACAATAATTAATCATGCATCCTCCCTCCAGACGTAAATCCCAAAAACGTTTAAAAGTTTTTATACGTCAGAGCATCTTCCACCAATACGGGTTTACGGAATCTCACCACCAGAGTTTCGTAACCACCCTCGCGAATTCTTTATAAAAACGCGGCACGCGCTGCTGAAGAGATTGAAATGAATTAAGATTGTTTCAATATCGTTGAATATAGTTTAATATCAATTAAGATCGATTAATATCGTCGCGTTCGCGCCGACTGCTACCTGTTGTAAACCGTCCGCCTGTAACCGCCGTCCGAGTAAAATCGCGACTCCGCGACTTGATAGCATCACCGAAGTCAAAAGGTTAGAGTTGCAGAGATCTAACGTTGAAAGCACGTAAGTTGAGATACCTGGTGATAGGGATATGCAGGGTTGTAAGCCCAACATACTCTTTTATTACTAGACACACATTTACACTGTGGAGTTTGAAGGGTAGTTGCCCGACATTCCATTGACAGAAGGAGATCCTCTAACGTAGTTTAACGGGTGGTTGCCCAGATTACTAACAAAGGAGACCCACACACACACCTACACTGTGGAGTTTGAAGGGTAGTTGCCCGACATTCCATTGACAGAAGGAGATCCTTTTACGTAGTTTAACGGGTGGTTGCCCAGATTACTAACAAAGGAGATCCACCTATACAAATTTACACGAACACTACAACACAAAAACCACACCTCGACAAACGTACCAGCAACCGCAAAATACCTGTAATTAAAACCTCGTCGGAAGAGTAAGCCGAACTCCTAGTAAACACCGCTAATTCCAGAAATATAGAAAACATAACCGTAAAAACTAGACGTGTCCGTCAGTATTAAATTATCGCCTGTAAAATAAAAGAAACCACCACCACCACCAAAAAAAAAACGTAAGTTGCACCGTTGGCAATTAATAAGATTGTTACCTGTAAGCCAGAAACTATCAGATAATATCTCGTGTTAAATAATACAAATCATTATTGTTAGACGCGAAAAATTCACTTTAAAATAGAAAACGAAGGTTTTATATTTTAAAATCGGCCAACATAACAAAAAGCTTTTATTTTATTTAAATAAAAACCGGTACACTAAAATAATTAATATCGTAAAAGGAAACAAATAATACGCCGCTACTGTATTAATTAACTACCTAAATAAACGAAAAGCTTTCATTTATTTAAAAAGGGCAAAAATTGAATGTAAACGTGAGGAGTTTATTTTCATAAGAAAAGCAGGTATAAAATTGGATTACTTTTATACACTTATAACCGACCGCTTTAAAATATCGATTATTTCTTTAAAGGCAGAGTATTGAACTCAGTGTCTTATCGCGCACGTGTTTATACAGCGTTATCTTGCTACCGGCTTCTGTATTTTATATAGGGACGCATTCAGGTAAAATTATTTATTTATTTCGGCAATTAACCAGTATAAATTGAAACAGTCAAGGACGTAAACTAAAAGTCAAAGCCCCAACCCTTCTATTAATGTTACATTACAGAAACTCCAGAGGACCACCTAACCATTAGTTCCGGGACCCACCAGGACGGAGGATGTCTACTAACGATCTTGCAGGAGAAACCAGTTCCGTACATTTGCATGTATCTATATCTTAGATAAATAATTTAAATAACAATATTTTAGACGTGTAATATAAATAGGAAATAAAGATGTATATATATATATATATATATATATATATATATAAACCTTTGTAATCTATTTGTTCAACGTGTTGAGAGCCTGAATAACATACCTCGATCCTAATTTTGCAAGTACAAAATTCCGACTCAGCTAAAAGGGCAAAGGAGAATTATTCATTAATAGTAAACACCACGCAGTTCCATACATTTAGTAAACGAGAGACACGCAGGTCCGTACAAGCCATGCTTCATTGGAAATGAATTTTCATCTTATTTTTATTTTCTTAAATTCAAAGCCGCCTTGGTGGTTGAGCAAAAACTATTTTCTTTGCAGGTAAAGTACCTTTTGTGTATCATAGATTAACATTTTATTAAAAAAAGATGTTCAAAATCGAAAAATAATAGTAACTGAAAAATTTGAAAATAATCGGCACAATTTCATGAAAACTATCATCGATTAGATCTAGGTATCTATGCATACAACATTTCAAACAAAACATTGTCATTTATTTACAAACAATACTGATTGCCATTATTGTGAAATTTAGTAGTGGATTTTGTTCTTCTTATTCAAATTGTTTATTATTGTAATTACCTAATCAATGACATTTCAATGTTTGCCATGTAACAGTAATGTCTATTTGTAATCAAAATATCAAAAATAATTGAAAAAAAAAAGAAAACGTACATTAAATAGTAAAAAGAACAATTATTCGATGTAGCCTACAGCAACTTCAAAACATCTCTCCACTCTAATTCGAAATTCTTTGTATACATTTCTTAGCATGTCCGGGGTGATTTCATTTACGGCACTAATTATTGCTTGTTTAAGATATTCAATATTGTGGTTCATATATGTTTGGTACACTTTCTGTTTTAGATAGCCCCACACAAAAAAAACAAAATTGTTAAGTCGGGAGAACGGGGCGGAAAGAGTATCGGTCCATATCGTCTTATCCATCGTTCCGGAAAATATTAATCCAGCCATCCCTTTATTAGCAAAGTCAAATGTAACGAACAGCCATCATGTTGAAAATAGATTTTCAGAATCACAATAAGAAAACTAAAATAAATTTGACTAAAAACATGAAATATTCAGTCAGTTCAAGATGTCATCAGTTAACCATGGAAAACATAGTTAAGATGGTAATGTCAATAACATTTAATATTGTTGATAAATACGTTAATTATTAATCAAAATGTATTCAGGTGTTGAATACACCGACATGTTATTAACCTTGGCGGGTTTTTAGGAAACGCTAGTGCAGCGGTTGCGTGTTATGCAGAAAAGTTTTCCAGAAGAAACCTACCAAAAAAAAAAAACGTTTAGAGCCGTGGAACGATATTGTCGAGAAACTAGGAATGTGAGACCAAGAAAAATTAATTCTGGTACGCCCAGAACAACTAAAACCATTCTGAAAGAATATATCATTTTAGATGTAGTTGATCAAGGTCAAACAATTAGCAAGTACTTGGAGGATGCTTAAGAAGCAGTAGCTACATCCTTATTAATACAGACAAGTCCAAGAGCTCTTGACAGACGATCTACCGGTTAGAGTGGATTTTAGTGAAACGTTACAAGAATTGACGGTCTTCAATCCCATTTTTTTAAAATGTACCCTTTTTACCGAAGATGCCACCTTTGCGTGACAAGGTATGTTTAACTCTCATATTGCACACTACTGGTGTGATGAGAATACATATGTTAAAGGGTATCACATTACCAACACTTGTTTAAAGTTAATGTTTGGGCTGCAACTTTAAGTAACAAATACTACCTGGAAATTGAAATAGTAATGGGTACCTAGACTCTTTAGAAAATGATTTATTTGAAATATTTAAAGATTTAATGCTAAACGAGCGAAGATCTCTACTTTTTATGCGTGATGGAGCGCCCCCGCACTTTTATAGGTGTCGTAATTGGTTAAGTAACATTATCCGAATCGATGGATTGGTAGAGGTACAGAAGCTCCGATTCATTGGTCACTACTGTCATGCGAGTTTAGTCCTTTGGACTACAAAGTTTGGTCGTATCATAAGGAAAAAGTTTGTGCTACAGAGGTAAATACACGTCAAGAGTTGCAAGACAGAATTCAACACTACTTCAATGACTCCATGGCTGATCCTCAACCCTTTAGAATATTAATGGATTCTTTAGAAAAAAGGATAGAATTGTGAATTTGCGAAAACGGAGGACATTGACACTTACTCTTACTGATTGAATATTTCATGTTTTTAGTCAAATTTATTTTAATTTTTTTGTTGTGATTCTTTGTTTAATTAATAACTTTAGCCTTAGAATAATGTTATCATTTTTGATTTTTAATAAGAATACTTTCTTTTTACCAGCTTCAGTTATTACTTCATCGTTTTCAAATCAATATATTCCCAATACGGTACTCAGAATCCAGTTTTACCAATAGTACCAATTTGGTGTAAAATTGAGTGATGTTAACTTAAAATGTTGACTAGCAAATCTAATCTCAAAAAAGTTATGTTTAAAACTGGTCTTTACGAACCGTGTAACTAGCGCCTTCTATGGGATGTGTTAGCTTCCAAAACATATTCATGATGGTCGGCGGTATTTGTATGCTGACTTTTTTGGTCGATGCCCTGGTTAATGGTCGTTGTGCTGATACTTACACATTCAGTTCTATTTTCACCTTTTCTTCTCCTTTCTCTTTTGTTCGTGATTGCGTGTTTCCTAAGAATAGGCTTCCAGGTCCATGCAGTCTCTGAGTGTCGTCTAGTGAATTCAACATTTGTGATCGTTTTTTGATCTCGATGGCTTTTCTGATTATCCGGTGTGATAAGTACTGTATGTTTGCTATTATTATTATTGATGCGTCTGTTTGTTTGCCCTATGTATGTTGGTGAACAATCCCAGCATGAAATCTTGTACATTCCTTGATCTTCAAGTTCTATTTTAGTTTCCGGGTTTTGCAGCATGATGGATAACTTTTTGTTGGTTATGAAGGTAGTTTTGATGTTGTCTTCGAAGGATTTTTCCGATTCTGTCTGTCGTGCCTTGTACATACATATGTCAGACTGGATTTGACTGATCTTTTCGTTGTATTGGTTTTTCTGCTCTCGATAAGTTCGTAATCCATTCTGTAATAACGCTGTTCTGATGTTAACTATTTCATGATGCATGTTGGCCTCGTCTGCTAGCCGTTTTGATCTTGTTATCAGTGTCTTTACCACTGATTGTAGTTATTCTGGGTGATAGTGCGACTTGGAATTCAGATACCTGTTGGTATATGTGCTCTTCCGGTGTACAGTCGGTCCAACGTTCCATTATCTTTTTTATACACCAGTACATCTTGGTATGACAGTTTATTATTCTTTTCCACTTCCATGGTGAACGCGATCTTGTGAGTGATGGTGTTGAGATGTTCCAGGAATGCAGTCAGCTCTTCTTTTCCGTGTGTCCAAATCACAAATTTGTCATCCAAGTATCGTAGCCAGAGTTTGGCTTTGTAAGGTGTTGACTGTAGTGCTTTGGTCTCGAAGTGCATGAATAGATTGGCAATCACTGGTGCTAGAAGTGATCCCTTCCGTGCTCCTTCTCTTTGTTGGTATCGCTGGTCTTCGTTGGTGAAGTATGTGTTCTTTAGACAGTGTTATATTAGATTAAGAAGGTCTTTTGAAGGTTGGCAATTCTGCCTGACTATCTCCAATGTTTCGTTAACTGTCACGTTTGTCAACTATGATACCACATCAAAATTGACCAGTAGATCCGAAGGACTCACTGCATGTTCCTTTAGCACACAGCTTTCTCGATGTGAGGCTGTAGTTCTTTTGCAAAGTATCTTGCCAATTGTTGTAACGGAGATCCAATGGAGCCCACAATTGGTCGAAAGGACACGCCTTCCTTGTGGATTTTTGTGAGGCCGTAGAATTTTGTACATTTCTATTTTAAATCTAATGCTAACAAAACTCAGTGTTGCCTTATGTCCGTCAAAAACGATCGATCATTTCCTGTTGTAAGTATGAATGGCTCAGTTCTTAAGTTTTCAAACTCTATTACTCTGTTGGGTACGACTGTATCTTCAAATCTCTCATGGGTTGACTATCTTCTGTCAGCTATCAAAACAGCTGCTCGTAAAATAGGCTTTTTGTACAAATCTAAGCAGTACTTTACCTCTCGACAACTCCTTCTGCTGTATAAGGCCCAAATTCGGCCTCATCTGGAATATAATTCTCACCTTTGGGTTAGTGCTCCCCAATACGCTCTCGATATCGTTGATCGTATTCAAAAGAGACCCGTCCTTAACTTCTCACATACAGTCTCTTGAGCATAGAAGGATGGTTTCAGTTCTTTCTTTGTATTATCGTTATTACAACGGCTATTGTGCTGCTGATTTATATTCTTTGATACCATCTCGGGCTATCTTTGCGAGAAATACTCGATTCGCTCATTCACATCATCAGTATGCAGTACAAATCTTCAATTGTCGTACCAAACGGGCGAAATCTACATTTTTCTACACGGCTTCTAAACTCTGGAATGATCTCCCTAGTTCCTGTTTTCCTCTTACTTATGATATGAGAAAATTTAAGGTAGCTGTTCATAGGCATGTATTGGCAATTCATTATCCCTCTATCCATCCTCCTAAGTGTTCCTGAGTGCTTTAGCACGATAGGCCTAATTTAGCCTGTACAGGTCCACAATCGCAAAAAAATAATAATTTTCCCTCGGTACTACTTGTGTTTGTATGTCCTTTGGTATCTTGCTGTCATAATCTTCTTACTTGTGGTCTTCACCAGATATGTTGTTGGATCAGTTGTTATTGGTGAGTAGATTGGCTCTGCTAGTAGTTCCCTTACTTTGTTGTCGTATTCCACGTTGTCCTTCACTACGGTTGTATTTCCTTTGCCGGCCGGCCGGTATTTCGCCTCGGGTTTAATAGAGCTCGTTGTTCCTCTCGTGTCAGGTTTGGTTTGGGTGTTTTTGCTGATCTAAGAACTCTCGTTACATCTTGGCGGATTTATTCTGCTTCGTCCGTTGGTAGGCGATTGCCGCCTCTAGTCTGCATATGATATCCTCCGTGGTAATCGTTGTTGGAGCTACTGCGTAGTAAAACCCTTTCGCTAGTACGCTCTTCATTGCTTCGTCATGTATAAAGACCATATCAACAATGCAAAAAATGATATTAAGGGTTTGAGTAGTATTTAAACAATTTTCTAACTCGCTATAAATAAGAAGCACATTTTCTATATCTACCCCGTATATCGCAAATTTTGTACTGCATGCATACACTCGTTTATTTGGTGTTATCAACTGCTACTAATTTTGTTTGTTATTTTTATCTCAAGTACCTACGTTGAATATTTATATTTTAGAAAGTTAGTGTGATTGTTTATGTAAATGTAACACTTTTAATGTTTAAATGTAAATAAGTATGGCGTTCCCATCAGTTATCTTCAATACTCAAATCTCATTTTAATGTAAGTTTACTAAGAGATTAATAAAATACTTATCTTTTTTGGGTTTTTTAATGGTGTATTTTAAATTATACAATCTAAACGCTTCGATAACACCTACAGCTATCGTCGTCAGTAGTAATATTTAATAAAATTGTTAAAGATGCTGAAAACAATTTCGTCAAGGTGAAAAATTAAAACATAAACATCAACCTGCTATTAATAGAACAGTTTGAGGAACGTATAATGCCAATTATAGAATTAAATTTTAGTAAAGAATAACTATCGTTAAAAATTAAATAGTGTTAAACTGTCTTAAAGATGGCAAATCAGGACACCCTCTAATGGTCGAAGGCTAACAATGTAAAATATTAGCCAAAAAACACATTTAACAAAATTTAATCAAGTTATGATGTAAGTGTAAAGTTGTGAAAATTTTCAATTTGAAAATGATAGAAGCATTCACAAATATAAACATGACATCAAATTATTGTAAGTGTTATTAACAATGCAATTTTTGCAATTTTTTGAATTTTAATCTTAATTTCAATTACTTATGTTAAATTGTGGTGATTTAACATATAATTGATAAGCATTTGCTTCAAGGTCTAAAAAACACAACAAGAAATCTAGACATATCAAAAGTCAAAATTAAAATCAAAATCAAGACGTATCATTATGCCTTTTTTTAAATTATAAGGTTCCAAAACCTATTTAAATGGAGATTTCTATTAAAATTATTGAGGTGTTTATATATCTCAATAGCTTCAGGCTGTAAACGAACATAATAATGAGCTTGTCTTGACAATATTTCCATATTGTCAAACTGAATGTCATGATTTAGATTATTTAAGGTATGGTTAGCCACCGCAGAGTTCTCTGGTTGACCTAATCTACAAAATCTCATATGTACTTTACGTCTTGTATCAAAGCTACGCTTTGTGGTTCCAATGTGTACTTTTCCACATGAACAAGATAACTTATATAACCTGATTAAATATTGTTAAATGTGTTTTTTTGGCTAAAATTTTTGATCGTTACCCCTTCGGCCGTTAGAGGGTGTTCTGATTTGTCATCTTTAAGACAATTTAACAATATTTAATTTTTAAGGATCTAGTTATGATTCACTAAAATTCAATTCTATGGTTGGTTTTATACGTTTCTACAAACTGTTGTATTAATAGCAGGCTGATGTTTATGTTTTAATTTTTCAACTATGACAAAATTGTTTTCAACAATTTTAATACTACTGACGAAGATCACTGTAAGTGTTATCGAAACGTTTAAAATTGGGGCTTGTATCTCGATAGGTCAGTTGGTTACAGCGGTACTCTAGAAAAGTACATGTAGGTTCAAATTTTACTCGAGGTATACCTTTAATTTACGTATTTAATAAAATTAATAATTATTTTTAATAGAGATTAATTTATTATATTGCCGCATTGTTAAAGTGTTATTATAACCTTGATAAAGTAGAAAATAGATTTTCGAAATATTGGTATTTTAAAAAAGAGCTTTGTCTCCACGTTATACGTCTATCGTGATTGTCCCTTTATCAATAAATTATCCCAAGTCGACGTATATCCCAGTTACTGTCACTAATTGTTAATTATTTACAATATATATGTATATATATATATATATATATATATATATATATATATATATATATGTATAATCAAGTTATAGAGAATAATTTCATAAACACGGCTAACATCATACAGCCGTTACCTTTGCATACATAAATCGTTTCATACGCAGTAATGAGGCGCCAATTATGCGCTATTAAAATAAAATTTTGCGTGCTAAGTTATTTTAAAGGTCATATCGAAACGACTAACTTACCCGAGTAGTATTTTTCTACCTAAATGAATTTTTTGTTATGCTCTAATGGATTTATGTAAATGTGTTGTTGTTTACCTGTTTATTTGCTTAATGTGTATTTTCCGTATCTTTATTGTATTATTATTAAATTTTCATTTTTACCGTTATAGGTCTAATTATATTTAACCCATTTTCTTACATTATGGCTGGGCAAAAATTTTTCTAATACTAATTGGATTCTTACTTCTTCGCCCTAAGTGAACTTCAACTTGTCTTGTTTTTATTTAAATATGATTATCGTTATAAATTACTTATAAAATACCTATCTACGTTTTAAATTTCTTTTTAAATATGCTTATTCAGCACAATGCAGTAGTTAGACATCAATTAAGCGCTATTTTACACAAAACGGCCCATAATTAGAATCTAATTAATGCGTAAAGAAATACTAACTTTTTAAATAAGTTAAACACTGGAAAGTTTGCCTAGTAGATATAATTTTTACAATAACTTGTTTTCTACAGGAACCCAAAATTTAGTTTCAACGATGGAAAACGGCCTAAAAAAATGTATGTATAATGAAGTTAGCCTTGTCGATTTAACATCTGCAATAACTTATTTTCTATGGACGCGCAAAGTTTTACTTTAGTTATAATAATAACAATAATTTTATAAAATTTTAACTTATGTGAACTGTACTCAAGAAGAGGTCCAAGAGTGCATGCACTTGAGTGTCTGAAACTGTTTTACATTAGTGTGCACAAATACTACTACTTCGAAGATGTAGAGAGATGATAGGGTTAATAACTCAAATTCTTTAAAGAATAGTTTACATGAATCAGAATTTTGTGACGCAAATGAGGACCTGATTACTCTTTTTTGCACAGTAAAAAAACGATTCACAAGGGAGCAATTTCCCCAAAAAACAATGCCATATCTCAAACAACATTCAAAGTTTGCACGATAAACACTTAATGATGCGTTTAAATCTACAATTTGTCTTAGACGTTTTAAAGCACATTTTAACCACGTTTTGCAATGATTTAGTTCCTATAGGGGCGCAAAGCTCTATTTTAGCAAGGAAGAATAGAGCATAATTGGTTCTTAATTACTGTATAAGAAAAAGTTTACGGCTGTGAAGTTACAACAACGTGTTTCTTATGGTGCTCAAAATTTAGCTTTTACGGCGTAAAACAGCGCATAATGTTCCTAATCATCGCATAAGAAGAGATTGACTTATGTTGAAGTTCATGGCTATGAAGTAAGCTGTGTCGATGCAATTTTGTAATAACATGTTTCCTACAAAGGCACAAAATTTGATTTTAGCAGCGTAAAACCATACTTAATTGACGTCTAATCATTGCTAAAGACAAAATTAACTTATGCGTAAGTTCACGGCTGTGAGGTTAACAGTATAAACGTAATTTTTCAATAACTTATTTTGTGGAGGAGTGCAAACTGCACATTATGCGGACCTAACTATTATGAAAAGATTTATTCATAAGGTTATGAAGTTAGCCCTGTCGATACGAATTTTAATGAGCTACAGAAGCTGAGAAATAAACCGCATCAACTTAACCTTACACTTCCTATAAGGGCGCAAAATTTTATTTTAGCGGCGCAAAATGGCACCTAATAACTTTAATACGAAAAAAGTGATCTATCCAAAAGTTTGCGGCTCCGTGATGCGTTTATAGACTATTTGTTACAATTCATTTCCTGGTGGAGCGCAAAACGGCGCATAATCAGCGTTTAACTGTACACGAGATTAGGTATTTGTTCAATTTTTTTTCATATGTGAATAGCGATTAATTTTATAAAAAAAAAATGTATAATGTTTTTTGAAATTTTGGCCAAATAAGTTTAAAAATTTATTAAATAGGATTGAAAACGCTTTTGCTGTGTTGTCGGTGCCGTATTAAGGCGTCCGGTTCTAGAACTTTTTTTAAGTTAGGATCTGTAGGTCTATCTCTCACGAATTTTTAAGATTTACAGCCCTTAAACATTAACGAAAAATTATTTCTTTGTTGGATATGTGATTTAACCAGATTAAATTGAAAGGTAAACTTTCTCCATTACTATACATACCTTGTTTTTGGGTTTTTAAATGGTATATATATATATATATATATATATATATATATATATATATATATATATATATATATATATATATATATATATATATATATTACGTTGATAATAATTTTAACTTGAACTAATATTAATAATGCTTTAACACTTATATTTATTATGCCAATATGCTGCCTAACTAACTTAACAGTCGCATCTAAAAACTCATCAAATGGGATAGGGTTCAAAATTTAGAAGACACATTAAAATTATGTGATAAAGTAAATTATTAGTTTGTTGATTTATATTATGATTTTGAATATTTATAATTATAAGTAATGTAATTAATTCACATTGAGTTGTCGCCCATTTATTTTATACTATCCAATTTGTTTAAAGAAATAGAATTATAATTTTTAAACTGCATCGATATATGTGCAACTCCCTGTACATAAAAAAAAATCTTCAAATGTATATCTGAGCATGCGCTATGAATACACATTCATATGACCTTTCATTGAAAGCAAAAAGAAATACGCCATATACATGTAAGTACAAGTATATTTGAATTTAGTAAATATTATAATAACCATTTAATTTTAGCTCAATTAATGTTCCCTTTGGACATGCATACAAGTTGTCGCACATCTTGTTTATTACAAAATATGGAAATCATTAACACACCAATGAAAATATCAATGTCAACAATAACATGCATAAAGTTATTACACTCACATGAAAATGGTCTCTTTATCTTCTTCACGCTGATGTAGTTGACCGTAGAAAACAGCTCCTTCGAAATCCAAATCTGCTTCTTTGACATCCAAATTTGCTTCTCTCTTAATGGTTATTCGTTTAAGTAGGTTTCACTAATATTTCTTCATATTAATAGTTCTTTATTTTCAGGATCATCACACTTTATTACTTTTATTTCAAAATAAATTTTGAAATGCATCAGTGGTTTGAAGGTTATTTAAAATTAAACACGGTTCCAATCATTAAAATACATAATAATGGAAACACGGAGAAAACACAATTAACAAATCCATATCAAACGTACACAAAAACTTAAAAAAAAACAATGTCGAATCTCCGAAAATATTTTCACTCGCAGCTGATAATCGAATTTTATTTAAAGGTAAACTAACCTTAATTTAATAATTACCGACAAATGAATATCACTTGTTTTTAAAAACACTGCCGATACTAAAACCGCACTTTACTTTTATTGAAAGTGACGTTATTTTGTTTAAAATATTTTCGAGAAAAAATTTGGCAACATCTTGCTTTAGCAAGCTGTTGGAACAGAGAAAAACTAGAGAGCTACTAATCCTTCAGCACTTCTATTTATATGCAAATCGTTAGAAACCAAATTCATCGATTGTTATCAACAACTATTTAAAATTTTTCCTCAATTCTGATTGGCTAATGCTTTTCTTAAATTACAATTTAATTTTAAAAGCTCATAACTTTTGAACCCCTAAATCTATCTTAAAACTAACAACATTTTCGGAATCCCCATAATTTCTCCAATAAAATAAGCCCTTGCACGAACTAATTCCTCCAATTATTAAACATGTTGATTTTTTCATTGATTTATTGATTTTATACTAATTTTATGCACTTTTGCTGGCCTGGAATTGATTTCCACATGAATATGAGATGCTACTACATATAAATACACATCCTTTAAATGCCTACTGGCCAATTTGAAAGGAAAATTAACTGAAATATTCATATACCCTTAAAAACTAAATTTGGTAAAATAGTCACTAATATAGTGAATTGTGACTTGAAATTGAGGCTACTTTACTATTTTTACCTGTTATAATTTATTTTGGGCCAAATTGTCCCAATCTATAACAATTTTTACATAATTTTTATGCGAGGAAATAACATAACCTCAAATCAATACAATAAATTTTAGATGTATAATTTTACACTCATAAGCACTTTAAATGTTTGTGAAAGTGTATAGCTTTAATGTTTATGTCTTAATTTAATTTATTCTCACACTTTTGAAAGTTTGTAAGTTCTTCTAAGACTTGTATAGAATTGCTGCATATCACTAGTTTAATGTCTGTAAATGTTAATTAATCACAATTATTCCAGAACTGCTGGCTTATTTATGTTTTATTGTTAATAACCAATGTATTTATTCTGTTTTTATTTAATTTTAGCACTTAAATTTCGTTTTTGCACTAACACGAACGTTTTCATAAATCTTGGCTGCGTACATTGAAATTGTGACATTGATATATGCCTACTACTAGTTTTAACATCACGTTTGTTATCTACAGCCTGTACTTTATGTCTTTAGGGAACATTATGCTTAAACAAACCTACTAACTATTAATGAAATTGATTTAATGCATTATGATAACTAACATACCTTATACTTATGTGTAATATGCTGTTGTATATAATTATTTTAACATTTTATTCTGAGTTATTTAAATTTGTGTCCATCTTAATGTTAATCAATCGCCTACCTAATATTATATATATATATATATATATATATATATATATATATATATATATATATATATATAATATATATATAATATATATATATATCGAAATGTACCATTTGTACAAATTAATGAAATTATTGTATGTGACTTAATAGCTATACTAATGTAATTTTTAATCATCTCAGCATATATATATATATATATATATATATATATATATATATAATATAAACCTATACGTTTGACAACAATTACGTTATCGGCATGGTAAGTGATAATATCTGTAGAAATTGTTTGAGTTATCAGAACAAATGTATGAAATATAAAAAAGATAACCCAAAAGCTAAGTAGTTTAATTAAATAGTCATTTAATTGGTATGTTAAGTTTTTAGTTATGAATACTTCTAACACTTTAAAATAAACCTTTTCATACCTTTGAACCTATAATTTGATTAAATTTTGTTGAATCAGACTTACATTTGTTTTAAGAGTTCATACGTTTGTTTGTTTTAAATAATTTTCAAAAACTATTATCATTTACCGATGAAGATTCCTGTGTATTTAAAGTGCTGAATCTTGAAATAACCCTTAAACATCTGAAGCCATTTTGACATGTCCAACCCCAACAACCAGGAGCGCGGTATGGGTTAGGGGTGTCTTAAAATTTTAACCGCAGCTCACAGTCCGAGATCTTGTGACTGGGTTAATATTCATTTGGGAACCAGGGTACTGAAATGATTTTTAAAATCTGATTTGTTAATTTAATGATAAAGTGCAATACAAATTGTAGGTTGATATGTTTGCATGTTTTACGTATTCTTATGTGTACACTTTCATCAAAATAAGACGTGTGTTCCTTTTTTCCATTTTTAATAAAGCTTTGCGTACCACCGATGGTACACGCTAATCAAAAGGCTTTTCCTATTTTTAATAAGGATTTTGGGTACCACGATTTTACGCTGAGCTCGTATAATACTAAAAATTAAGGTCGCAAACATGTTTCGTTAAAACAACATTTATTCGGTACAAGAATTTCTTACCATAATTATATAGCAGCTAATAAGCTCAAATATGAGTTTCCTTAAAATACGGTATTCTGATTGTTTGTTATTTAGGAGAGTCTGTGCGATAACTTGAGTCTGGGGTCCGTCGGGGCCTCATTTTGATAGTTAGGGCTCCGTCAAAGTCCCTTTTCTAGCAACTGGGGCTTATTCCTGGACAGCTGAAGGGTACATGAAATTTAAATTAAGATGCCTGAGGCAGTGAGACTTATGCGGTAGTCTGGCCAATATGTGGAAATTATCTCGGACTGTTTTTTACGCAATTTCCGCGGCCATTTAGTATAGAAATAGGAATATAAAGTACGGGTAACTAAAGTTTATAGCAAAGTACGTGCCGTAGGTTCAAAACCTAGTCGAGGTAAACTGTTTACTTATGTATTTAATAAAATTAATGAGAGAGTAATGACTCACTTGTTTTTTTCCTTTAGGTGAATTCACTTGCAGGTTTACTGTACAAATAACTCATTTTTAGCATAGTGTAAATGAGTATTTATACAGAAATTTTTGGCTTTTTTTTTTGTAAATTTCCTTAGTCAGAATAGGCTAGTTTTAGCCCAACGTGCACGCAAAATCACTTAGGAAAATGCACAGGGGATTGTGAACTGCTAATTGATGCCAGTGAACAGTCACTTTAATTTCTTTCATATCATAATTGAAAAGAGACAGGACAAGGAAGAGCGTCCCAGAGTTTGGAAGCCGTGTAGAAGAATGTGGATTGCGCCCATTTGGTACGACAATAAAGTCTTGCTGCATATTAAGAATTTGAATGAGTGCATTCCTAGCAGAAATCTCCCGTTTTGGTTCACCCGATTCAACGGGATCAGGTCGGTGCAGCCCTTTCAGCGCGCGGCCGTTTCCACGCAGACATGATTCGGGACGAGGAATTTTGTGCGCGAGATAACTCGGCGCCAGAACGCTTGAACGTATACACATTTTATGGAAACTATGACACATGGATTAATTTTTTCTAGCTTCTGGTACGTGACTAGGGACCCTAAAGGAAGATAGTCGTAGCACAAAAACGTTACAAACATAAATGAATACTATTTCCAGTATTATACACAAGGACAAATAGTTCTGCAAAATCATATCAATTTATTGCAAACATAAACATTTGCATACTCACTTCCGTTTTTTGTTGAAATTTTACATAGCATGGCAGGGAGAAGAAAATAATTTTGATAAAAGTGAATAATTACGTATATTATATATATCAAGCTTAAACCAAATAAAAATAACAATAACAAACTAAATAGAAAATACAATAAAGAATTGTGTACAAATACAGAATATATGTCTAAAGTTATGGATTCATCACATAATTTGGAGATATTCCACGCGTATCAGCTTATAAAACATAGCACAACCTTTTTGAATTCTTCTTAATCCATGTATAAACTTCCATAAAATTGAAAATATACATTTTCACCATTACTAAACGTAATTAAAATACTTACCTTTTGGGTTTAAATGGTGTGTTTTTATATGTATACTTATATAACTCCATACGTTTCAATAACACAGATATCGTGCTCAGTAGGAGTAAAATTCTAAAGAACTGTTGAACTTTGTTGTAACAACCTCAACAATTCTAAAATATTTTACTACTACTGAGGACGATAACTGTAACTGTTATCGAAACGTAAAGAATTATATAAATATGAATGAGTATTGTTACGGAATTAACACCAGACGTAACAGGTAATGAGGATGTGCCGACCGCTCAGTGGGATATAAGGGTCGCGGGGTTGTTACAGAATTCTAATATTTAGGGTAGCTCGCTGTCTTAACATAAGTGGCAAATCGGGGTTAAGTCACACTTTAAATATAACCAAATCGTCTTAATAATGGGTGCCAGACTGTTGTTAAAATCAAGACCGGGATGATACACCTGAACGCACGCAAGGTACAGCCAGTTTAAAAATGAAATACTCACTTGCGTTATGCGGCGATTAACCCTAGGTGTACGATAGTAAAGGTCCGGGATCTCTACCTGTAAAATCTACGATTTCCACACACCTTCAAAGCAAGAGAGCGTGTTGTCAAAACAGCTGTTGTTAAAAAAAACATGCGCAAACTCTAAATGTTTTGTTAATTATTGGAAAATTAAACACACGCGAACAAAATTAGTTATGTATCTGAACTTTCTCAGAAACTAACTTACAAGGAAAACAAAGACAAAGCTGAGGAATCGCTATTGGTGAACTCTCTTAATGCATTACCTTAAGCAAAAGCTTGATAAAAAAATAAATGTATCATTTCAACTCCTGAGTTTGCCATTGGATCTCTTTCAAAGCAAGCAGCATTCGGTGAACAAATCTAACCTTGATTCAAATCGCGTTACTCAATCTTTCAGAAGAAATCTAATGGAGTCAAATCTGAAGGACGGGATGACCATTCCACTAGTCAGCTTTAGATAGGTACTGTATATACGTATATATATATATATATATATATATATATATATATATATATATATTGAGATGTTTAGATAGGAGTAAGACAAGAATCGGACAGTTTAACTAGTAATTTCTTTAAAAAAAAGGCTGATTTCAAGCATGATACAGGTGCGAGACATTTATTTGATATAATTTGGTTCACGATGGGTTGAAAGTGGATTTGTTTTGGGTAAAACAATCTGAATAACATTTATACAATTTTATTTAATCATAAAAAGCATTGTGCTACCAACAAAAATGTCAGGAATGTTAAATAAACTTATTTCCGTAAATTCCATTCAGTATTTTAGTTTGTTTCAATAAATTTCAATTTTTCGAAAATATTTTGGCATGTGAATACTTTACAGGTGTTTAACACAAAGTGTAAAGATAGATTTATATTAGGGATATTGTATACATAGTGTAGAATGCAGGAAATTTGGTAAAATTTTAGAAAGGGTTATAATATGGACTTAATATGATCATTTCTCACATATTTTTGGAAGCGATTGTGTGACAAACTTAGTGATAAAATTTAAATATTAAGAGCAGTGCATAGAACATATTCACACAAAGACATTTACATGTAGATACATTTTTATAGTGGAATTTCAAGAAAGTGTGTTAAACGATATGACTTCTTAATGTAACATTAAATTATACAATGCAAGTGAAATGAACATTAAATAAAATAAAGACGTTTTTAAGTGTAAGTTATTTATAATTTTAGAATTAAGTTTGGTTATGTTTTATATATTATGTTTTTTCACAAATTTATGGTTTTTTTAATTATATTAGGCTTAAATTATATTATTAAAGTGATTAATAGGAGGTCTTCCTCAATATTTCATAGCAATATAAAGTGTACCAAGCATTTCAGCACAAAATTTAATGAAATAGGGGTTGAATTTGTAATTTTCCTAGGTAAACATAAAATTCCTTTAAATTTAAGATTTTGGACTTCAAATGTGTGTTTTCCTATGCTAAATTTTATCAGGATTACATATATGTAATTAAATTAAGTGTAGTTTGTAAGACTAGGTAGATATAAGCAAATTTAAATTATAGTAGGTCATTTTGCATAATATTTAAAGGAACCATATCTTGTTGGATGCCTATCTGTGCGTAATTTTATACAGATTTCATTTCTGTTGTTAGAATTTGAATCCGAAATTGTATAAGAAAGATATGGCTAAATTTCTATTTTAGTTAAATTCGTAAATTTTTTCAACCAATTAGAGACTTGGTTACATATTTAGATTTGCTAAAAAGAAAATTGAAGATTTAGTAACAACCAAAAGGGTATAAAAGGAATTGCCCTGGAAGTGAGCTCTCTCTATAATTTGTCAGTTTTTTTTGAAATGGTTAAAATAGTGTTGTGTTTTTGTGTTACAAGTAAGTTTTCCTAACCTAAATAATCATCGGGAAAAATTTAATAAAAAACGGAGAGAAGAGTATTCAGGCGCAATTGTTTTTATACCGACAATAATTTAAATATTTAAGTTCGGTTACCGATACCTGTGCGTTTTCGTAAAATTCATTACGAATTATTAATTTTTGTGACGATTTATGTTGACGGTTAAATTTTTTCGTTTGTTGAAGTTGAATATTGGTTACGTTTTACCAAAATAAAATCGTAATCATTTTTTTAATTTGTGTTTTATTTCTTGCTGCGAATTTCTTTTAATAATTTATAATTGATCCGGAACCTAAAATAAAGTGACATTAATTTAAATCTTGGACAACCAGTAAATATTATATAAACGATACAATCAGAAAGCATTAGTACGTTTAATTAAAGTAGTATCGAATTAAAATTTGTGGTTGGAGTGAAGCCGTATTGAAGAAGAAATATTACCAGTTACCGAAGCGAATGTGATCGACAACCCGAGCACCAGTTAGCAGCTTATGGGTAAATGGTAACAGTGAACTTCATACACAAAGATCTTCGAAAATATTGGAAAGTGCCTGCATCTAATTGGAACAACCTGTATGAAGACATCAGTTTGAATTTGGAACATTTATATGTGAGTTACTTTTGATTTTAACCCTATCTATTGTGTTCATTGTTGTGTTTGATTTCCTGCAATTATTATTGGTTATATGTATAGGTGTATATTTTTAAATAATACTTGTATAAACACCTGTAAAAGAAGCAAAATTTTAAACTATTTCCAAATTTTAAATTTCATTTATCCAATTAAAAACATAAACATAAATTAAACAAGTCATTGTTTGACAGTTTTGACATTTGATAATTTTATTCAGTAACGTTACAACGCATGCGTTAGAGTATAACTTGTGTTCAGATATATTTTTTTTACATATATGATATTTTTCATAAAGGGTAATTCACATAATTATAGTCGAATCAAATTTAATTTCCCACTAAATCTTGAACCCTATCCCCTAATAGAAATAAATAATTATAATTACACAATATATTCCCAATAAATATCATCCCAATATATATATATATATATATATATATATATATATATATATGGGTTGCAATTTAAAAACTTGCCAGACCTCATATTTTCGAAACTCTAACAGGTAAAAAATTTCTCAGAAACGTTTCTAGAACATTGAGGGGTAAACCAATAGAAATTTTCTACAACTCGCCCCTTAGGCTCCAGCCAGCTTACCTCTATTTTTTTAGATTGCACTACCCCATGTGTAAAATATGATTGGGAAGTTCTTTAAAAATGCTATTCATCAATACCAAACAATATGTTAATTAATCGATTATTTTTTAAATAATACGAAAAATACTATTTGAATCAATTTATTCAAATTTACGGTTTCAAATGTAAAATTAGGTACTATTTTCCAAAAGCAGCTTATCTTTACAAATGGGTACTCAAAATGAACAGAAAAACTCAACAATAACACAGAAATTATACATTTATGTTAAAAATCGCAGAATCCAATCTAGATTAGATGCTCAAAATGACTTCAATTATTTGTAAGGCAATAATAAAGTCTATTTTCAAAGGTTACTTTAAAATTTGAGACATATAGGTTTTGCAACGGACGAGTGAATATTTTAAAAATTAATACTTTGATAATAAATACATATGTAAATATCTCCACTTAACACTTCTTTTTCCTTCTTATTTAATAACTTTTAATAACGGGGTTGGGCTTTGGAAGAAACAGATTGTTAAAGTTGTAGGTTGGATTGAGTTGTATCGGGTAAGAGACGTTCCATTACAAACCATAATTGTAAGCCGTTGTGGCTATAAATATGAATTATCGCTTCCGTTTTAGTAGAAATTAAAAACGCGAATTGGTCCTTTTTTTTTGTTTTTTCATACTGTCTTGAGTTTAAACCGCGTACCTTAACCCGTTAGGTGTTGGTGATTAAGTGGTTAATTAAAGGGTAGTAATGCGGTAGCAATCTAGTTTCCAATGCCCCATCTTTCAAGCACACTTATTAAGTTAAAGTTTCTTAAAGAAAAAGGGACTGCATGTGACAGTACAGTGTTTTCCTTATTTCTGGAATAAGTTGGCATTGTTGACGGTTTACTAACCTTTTCGCCTGTACAGAGGAATTAATGTGTGGCATGATAAACCTCAATTTAATTCTTGTTACTAATGATACCGGAGTTTACAGAAACGTGTCTAGATGGTACCACACTTTCTTTTTTGCTGGTATCTAGAAAATGGCTGACAGAGCTTTAACTGCTAAACTAACCGGTACCTATTGGTTTTAAATACAGAGCGATCTACACGTGTAAGCTGAGAAAAGGATGCTGTTGTTTCTAGCGCAGTCACTGAAACTTGCTTGCAGGTAGTTTATCGGTCACTTTGTTAATATAAGTGCTTTGTTTTCCACTTACCCTTGCAAGGCTTTGTTTTAATTGTATTTAATTTAACCAGCTTATTTAGAATTGTTTGTCTATGAACCGATTTCCTCTTATGCATGTAATTTAATGGAATTTTTCGAATGCATTTTTGGGCTTGGGTGGAAGGCTGTTTGTTTTAATTTGTGAATAACCTAATTGCATCATTATTCTCCTTTTTATAAAAGTGTCAACTCAACTGCCGGTATGATTGATTGTACCGGGTGGCCAACTAAGAACAGCCGTCGGCCATATCTCAGGAATGGGTCATAGCACAGGTTCGGGATAAAAATTTTTATAACAAAAGTGGCCTCGAGAAACGCCTGGAAATTATTTTCAGATTTGTAGGTCCACCGCTAGAGGCCGTATTTGACAGTTAAAATTTTAAAAAGCAAAATTTTTCAAAATTTACTCAATTAAGGAGCATATTAAATATTATAATCAGATTCCTCGACAAATTCTGCATATTTTTTATTTGATAAGTTTTGGTCTATCTCTTCAAATAAGGGGCGGGGGAGAGTGGGAACCTTGTAACGAAAAAACGCCTTTAATTTAGGTTCTGCTTGACCGATTTTAATAAACTTGATGTTGTTTGAAAGAGCTTTTGTTAAACAATAGAAAATTTGTAAATTTGAAGCAATCTGATTAATAACATAAATTGCTAGAGGGCGCTATTTAATATTTTTTTAATATTGTGTTTTCTCTTTACAATTTTAAATGGGAGCATAAAAATTTAAGTAGGTCTTTAAAAAGTAGACTAAATTATTAATAAAACAGTGAAAACTGCAAGTCGATATCTTTTTCCTATCCTGAGATATCGTAAGAAACAGGTAAATGGCGGGAATTGTTGTTCCAACGTCTAGTAGGGTAGTTCGCGTTAACGGAAATTATTAAATTTAGCCCGGATGAAAAGATCTTACATTGGTCTGCAGTAATATCAATTGTTATCATACTAATGTTATGGTTGCCGCTAGATTACCTAAATGTAATGCAGTCGCTACTAACAATGAGAACAAATTATAAAATAATAATATGATAAATCTAACAATTAAAGCCATAAATAAATAACTACGTAATTAGTGTCGCCCTAGATGTTCGAAATGTCGTCCATCATTTTCAATGCATGGAATCAATCGTTGACGGGAGAACAGCAGTTTCAATTTCTGCCCTTGAAATACTTCGTATTGTCTGTCGTATTCTTTCAATCATGTCAGCTCATGTTGTGGGTCTATCGGCATAAACGACATCTTTTGTTCGCCCCCACAAATAAAAACCTAAACAAGTTAGGTCTGGATACCTTGAAATAAATAAACTTCCACGTCCTATCCACCTTTCAGGGTATGATTGATCTAAGAAATTCCGAACATCTCTAGAATAATGTGCCGGGCACCCATCATGTTGCAAAAACATGTCACGACGAATGGATAGGGTATGTCTTCTAAAAGAAGTGGCAATTCGTTGCTTAAAAAATCTAAATATCTTTCTCCATTAACAGTCTCATTTAAAAAAGGCCCAATTATTTCTCCACCTAGAATTCCGCGCCACACATTTACAGACCAACGACCCTGATGTTAGTCCTCCTGCATCCAGTGGGGATTCGTTTCAGACCAGTAGTGCATATTATGTCGATTTACACTACCATCACTATGAAAAGTAGCCTCATCTGTCCACATAATTCGTGAAAGTATTTCAGGATCGTCGTGTATCATATTTGAGAGCCAGTTGAAAAAATCCAACCTGGTATCGAAATCTTGAGCATTCAAACTATGGTGTAGGATCATGTGATATGGGTCAATCTAAAATAGTATATATTATAAAGTAATCAGATCAATAAGACACATTGAAGTCCTTCGTTGTTAGTAAACGAAAAAGGACTTTAAATCCATTAACTCTCGTAATGTTATTACGAATTTTTTTCGCCCGGCCTCCCATTATTTTTTATTATTGGTACCTTTTTACTTTACTTTGCCTCACTTAATTATCATGTTGTTAGTTAAAATCTATTCACTCACCATAAGATAATTTCATTAAATAATTTGGTGTTTTATTGAAACTGGACATAAACATATAACGACAAACGAAAAAAATTAAAACATTTTTATCATTATAATACCGAATAAAACATGCATTAATAAATAAGTAACTACTTGTGTTTTCTTAAAATGTTTTGGGCGGTGGTTCGACATATACCGAAGTCTCTATCTATAGCTCTGGTGCTTGAAGGGGGGTTAACATTTACATAAGCTAAAACACTAATAACATTTTCCTCTGTTCTACCTCTGCGTTGTCTTCGGTACACAGGAAGATTCACATTTGCAGTAGTAGGCACACTGTGTGCGAGACGGAGAAAAACTCTTCTGCTGTGATGCCGTCTGTTTGGGTACTGCAGTGCATAGACTCTAGCAGCAACGGTTGCATTTCTCATACATTAAAAATAAACTGCCAACATATCAAATGCTTCTTCATTTGTAAGAATCATTTTGGTACGAAAAGATAAAGAAAGTCTATTAAATGCAACACGATGAGTAATTTTTGACATATGCGTGAAAATCATAGCTTGCTTATTTTCAACAGGGAATTTATTTTATATCATACATGGCCCTCTTTACTAACTTTGTTGTCATCAGTAAATCGTAATTCATATTTTAAATTGTATTTGTTGTTGCTGGGCAAATCTCGGTTTTTATTGATATTTTATGCTTTTGATTTACTAACACATCGCTTGAAAACAAGATATAACATTGTTATATAATTAAAAAAATGTTAGATTTATGACATTACTATTTTATAATTCGTTCTCATTGTTAGTAGAGACAGCATTACATTTAGGCAATCTAGCGGAAACCATAACATTAGTATGATAACAGTTTAAATTACTGCAGACCAATGTAAGATCTTTTCATCCAGGCTAAATTTAATAATTTCCGTTAATAGACGTTGGAAGAAAGATTCCCGCCATTTACCTGTTTCTTACGATATCTCAGGATAGCAAAAAGATATCGACTTGCAGTTTTCACTGTTTTATTACTAATTTAGTCTACTTTTTAAAGACCCACTTAAATTTTTATGCTTCCATTTAAAATTGTAAAGACAATATTAAAAAAATATTAAATAGCGCCCTCTAGCATTTGTGTTATTAATCAGATTGCTTCAATTTTACAAATTTTCTATTGTTTAACAAGAGCTCTTTCAAACAACATCAAGTTTATTATAATTGGTCAAGCAGAACCTGAGTTAAAGGCGTTTTTTCATAACAAGGTTCCCACTATCCCCCACCCCTTATTTGAAGAGATAGACTAAAACTTGTCAAATAAGGAATATGCAGAATTTGTCGAGGAATCTGATTATAATATTTAATATGCTCCTTAATTGAGTAAATTTTGAAAAATTTTGCTTTTTAAAATTTTCAAAACTGTCAAATACGGCCTTTAGCGGTGGACCTACAATTCTGAAAATAATTTCCAGACTTTTCTCGAGGCCACTTTTGTTATAAAATTTTTTTTTCCCGAATCTGTGCTATAATCCATTCCTGAGATATGGCCGACGGCCGTTCTTAGTTGGCAACCCAGTACAACGGCGACATATTTGGTGTCACAATTTCAATTCTGATTTATTTATGATACAATTGTGGATTGTGATTCCATTGTTTGCTTTTCGTTGTTGTGTTAATATGTAATTAATCTGATTTTCATTTTCCGTTACTGAATTTTATAATTTTGGGCGTTATATCTGCATATCGTACCTTTTTTTCTTTCTTTTTTTCTAATGTACTTGTAAAATTGCCTACTGAATAATAAACTAGGTTTTTTTTGATAATTCTTTCCCAGTTCTGTAATGAATGGGTTGAATCATCATTACCTAAGCTCGATAATTATAATTTAAGTAATTTTATTGCTTACCTTGTGTGCCTGCTTACTATGTGATCAACACATAGCCTCATCCATTCCTATCTCATTCAATTAACATTAACAATTAACGCAAATAACACCTGTGCGAAATGAGACTTAATTAGATCTTGAATTACCGTTATTAGTGGCAATAAACAAAAAATCCTATAAGACGTTACAAAGTTGGAATTATAAATTTTGACTTATAATAAAAAACAACCAAACATCCTCAAACAATTTTATACCCACATCTTATGTTTCCAATTTAGGTTTCAGTATTCAGTCAACATGAAATTTACTTTTTTAATTTTAAATACCCTATTCTAAATATCTGAACCATCGAAAAAACTTTTAAACAATTTCAATCCTCATTGTATTACCACTTGGAAACAAAACATTTTAAAACTATAAATTCTTAACACCGAAATTCGGAAAAAACCCAGAACAAAAAAGGTATCTGACGTACGTTACTTAAAACTTTTATACCCAGTGATTATATAGATCTATAAATTCTTAGATAGACCTCTAAATTTCAATATATATGTAATTTCCAGATATATCTGTAAATTCCCAGATAGAGCTGGAAATTTACAATGAAATCTTTAAATTATTAAAAAATAGTAAATGGCCCTTCTATGCTTCTACACAAAGCTGGATTAGATGTAAATTCCCAGAGAGATCGGTAAATCTTCAGACGGATTTGTAAATATTCAGATAGATATGCAAATTCCCAGGTAGTCTGTAAAATCTTACATAGAAATTTAAATTCCCAGATAGAGCCATAAATTTACTGTTAGATATTCACATTATTAAAAAATATTAATGTTGCTGTTCTACACTTCCTTAGAATTGTATTGATGGAGAGTTTTTTCGGTACATTTATAATTTATGTAAATAAGTTAAAACTGCACAATCGCGTACTTGCGTTTTTAGTTAAAAACAAATGTGACAAAACCAGTATCAACTATCTCAGCTGTTTGAGAACTATGGTTATCTACATCAGCAGGATAGGTTGCAGCTGAACGTAGTTCAATTAAGTTGAAAAATTACAACAGGAATTCCTAACAACAATACTCTTGAATTTTTATAATCTTAATTTATTAGTTTCTCAATAGCACAATGAAATGTTTTCATAAATAAACAGATACACACATCTAATTCGAAATAATATGAAAATAATTTGAAATATAAATAAAAACGTTCTCTCACACATTAGTGTATCCTTTGCAATGACAGAATACGTTAAGCTAGGTTTTAAAGCAAGTGATATAATCAATGAAGGCTATGTAACAACAAGTAATCTAAATCTGATAAAAAAATGGCAAATGGGCACATATTTGCCAAAGCTAACAGATGAACAAATTGTGCTATTCCTCATTGCTTGTGATAGCCGAATAGAATACTGTAAAAAAAGTATAGAAATATATTTCAAACATAAAATAAGAACTCCTGAAGTTTTCAGCAAGAGGAATGTGTTGTTGAATAAAAGTTTAAAGAACTACCTCAACGTAGTGTAAGTACATATTCACAGTAGTACAATTTATGTATCTGCCTTACTCCCAGTAAGAAATTTTTCTCACGTGCAGCTAAAGAATCTTTACACAAGGGACTGAAACAGCATTTAAATACATGCACTTTTAGCAAAAAACGTGGATTCCTATTCTGAGTGATTCAAGTACCGGTCGTCCTAAATATGCACTCCTTAATAGGATTTTTTTAAAAAGTAATTTTTATAATTTTTAGAGAAATTGCTGTCATGCCTATCAAGTGGGAAGGTTCTGCCATTATGGTCACTAAACTTGTAGATACAAATTATACGAAATTTTGTTTTAATGAATGGGTACGAACCTTGTGTTTAATGTACGAATTAATATTTTACAAAAATAATCCTCAAGATATTATAATAGTTGTTGACAGTATTGGGGTAAGGTTAACAAATTTTTTAGAGCAAACATACGTAAATTAATGTTTTAGCTTGGATTTATGCATTTATGGACAATTAAACCAAAGCTGTGTATGATGTTTTTTGATTATATACAAAATGGCCTCCCAATTAAAATTAAATATGTCCATTTTCTTAATGCGAATCGTATAATTCACAGGGCTTTCAATATAATGAAGCCTTGGATGAATTTACACCTTGTTTCGAAGGTAGTTGAAAGTATGCGTATAATAAACACTATGAGTTTTCTTTTTAGATAATTTTTCATTCAGTTGCTGACAGTAAAGATGTTTTTTATAAGAATTGGGTTCCAACAAGTTGCCTACCATCTGACTATGGTGGAAAGCTAGATACCTTATGTGTGTTACATAAAGAAAATCTACAGAAATTACGAAATTTACAAACTTATTTTGACGCAGAAGAAAAGCAACGATCCAATTACTTGTAATTAATTTTTTAGCTTATGTTAAAACTGTGAGGAAGCCAGAATTTAGATGCATTTAGTATTTAGGGCAAATACACGCCTCTGAAGCGTCTTACTATTTGTAATTATTGTTGTGCAATAAATTATAGGTTAAAAAATACCCCTGTAATGTACGTAAGTAAATGTATTGAGTGAGCTTAGACAGGTTGTAAATATAGAGATATAAAATTAGTGAAAATTTTAAGTCACTTACTTTAATTTCTGAAATTAATTGTATACAGATAAGATGATGAACTGCTGTATTCTTTTTTAGGTAAATAAAATACACCTGACACCGTAACCCAGGTGATATCAGTCACACTTAGTTCGTCAGACGAAATGTAGTTTAGTACGCAACGAACTACAAATTCACAAACAAAATTGTACTACAGTCGAAATATATTTGCAGGTTTTACCCTTGTTTGTCTTTTACCTCTTTCTGACTCGCTTTACGATACACTAATTTTTTACACTTAACAGTTTTGTTTTCCTATTATTCAGTTTCATTTATAAAATCTCACCAACGGTCACCATCCAAAATTAATTTAGTTCTTAATGTTAAAAGTGTATATGTATTTACATTCTATATGGTTTCTGTCTTTCATTACTCTTTTCGTTATAACAAGCAGATCTTAACTGCAGTTAAATAATTTTTATCTGTTTGAACCAAAACGCACAGTGCAACTGGTTTTTCACACTTAAATGTATACAATTATATGTTACAAAACCCTTACAGGACCTGCAGTTAATTAGTTTTTAACTACTGTACTCAAATGTGTACATTAGCAATAAGGGAGTTTTTGCTTTACCTTCGAACCGGAAGGACATACGAACGTTCACTGCGTGACCCGAAAGCTTAAGTGCGCTTATCAACGCGTAGTGCCTGTGATAGCCAGCAATCATTTATTTATTACTGTTAATAAACCTTACTTATAATTAACAGTTACTTCCTCAACTGAACTACATGTGTCGTCATGTCCGTTCAAAAAAGGAACGCTGATCACCTTTTTCCCCATATCACCGATTTACAAAAAAAATATCAACGGAATTCCGACATCTCAAGGCATCTGCCCCAAAAGAAGCGGAGGTCAATGATTTACCCTAGATAAAAATACCACCTATCTTTCTTCACGGCCCGTTAAGCATAAGGAAGTTGTAAATGACATCAAATCCATTATCAAGGATGATTTTTTAACTGCACTCAACTCATCATCACTGAAAATCACTTATTAAGTGAAAATGATTTTCAAATATTAGCCAAACGTTACCTAACCAGCAAGATTGAATTCATCACGTACCAAAGCCCTAACAACAAGAACTTGCAGCTTTCCACCTCTTCATAACACGAATTACAAGACTTTTAAATAAAGATAAAGCATCTATGCCCTTTTCAGCGATACTCCTGACGGCAAATGTAAAGGCAAATGGAATTTTCAACGTAAAAAAATATACCACACGGTAGTTACTGCAGATCTACAAAAAATTAAGATTAAGACACCCCAACGTCAAAGGTGCCAACGCATAGGGCACACCAAAAACTACTGTTGACTTCAACCACGATGCGTAAGATGAAAAAGAAATCACTTGCACGCCGACTGTGATCAATCTCGAAGTAATACCCCAATTTGCATTAATTGTGGAGAAAACCACCCCGCTAACTTCAGGAGAAGTAAATACTTCCATGAATCAATGAATCCCCAAGGAAACAACCTCATAAGTCAACTCCAACAACAAGAAAATCGGACAATAAACTTGCATCTGCTAACAATATATGAAACTTCCCTCTTCTCTCAAACATTACAGTAAACGCACCCTCACCCAGCTCACCTTAGTTACCGAAAAATAAGTCTATAGCGCCCAAAGCTTTCCCCATAATCAACACTATCCTCTCATCCCTCTTAAACCACCCCCGGCCTCTCATTGAACAAATCAAGCAATTTATACTGTCAAATCTTCTTAATGGACAACAAAACTAAAACTGGTTCAATTAAAAGTACTTCATTGGAAAGTTAATGTTAACATAAGACAACTAACTTTATTTAAGTCTTTCCTTGTGAGGCACTTTATTGACGTAGCTTGTTTCTCCGAAACTCATTTAACAAACTTAGACAAATTCAAAATCGCCGCATATCAGATCTACCGTGCAGATAGAGATGCTCGATTTGCATCTAGGGGTGTAGCTATCACAATAAAACACAAAGTAATTCATCATGAATGTCAAACACTTAACACTATTAACCTAGAGACTGTTGGAGCTAAACTTAGACTTAACAATGATACTATGATAACTGTAGTATGTGTATATAAACAACCAAGGAAACAACTTCTTGAAAAAGATATTTCCACTATATTCTATGCCAATAAACCGACACTTCTTCTAGGAGACATGAATTCTAAAAATACGATATGGGGATGTAGAACAACCCAGCTGGAAACAAACTTTTTGATTTAGCATCTACTCACGATTTCCAAATAGAAGCCCCCGATGAATCTACGTACTACCCGTACAGAAGCAACCACGAACCAGACATATTAGACATAGTCGCCCATAAGAAGTTTAGCAAACAATTCCTTCAATAAGTACTTACTGAACTAGATTCAGATCACTTACGCGTTGTAATCGCGTTTATAGTGTCGCGAGCAAAACACATTCCGGAGCCAAGATTAATAAATTATAATAAATTAAATATCCCAACGATCTTCTAACCCCAAACCAAATCAATCAAGTGATCATACACATAACCACAATAATTTCTGACAGTGCAACATAAACAAAAAAGCACATTGCGAAGAGCATGTCGGAGAACAAGGAATCTCACAACCAAAGACATTGTAAACAATTTGCCGCATCGTATTCAAAAAGAACCTCACGCCTACAGAGTTGAGACACTCCAAAAACGCATTAACAACCTGGAACCAAGCGACCCGGGCTTGTGGAAGACAACGAAACGGATTGTGTGCTAACCAAATGGGATACCCTCAATCTCTTCATAAACTCAAATATACTACTCAGATGATGAAAATGCGAAGCCTTAGTTGACAATTTGGAAAAAAAAGTTTACTTCTGCAAATCACTAATACCCAGTTTTCAAAAATATTGTATTAAATTATGTAGAAACACATTATTCAATTGCAGAAACCAATTTCAGACCAACATTGCCCAAAAAACTTGCTTCTATAATTAAAGCTCCCCCAATAACTAAATCGCTCGGATACGATAAATACCGAACCTCATACTCAAGAACCTGTCAAGAAAAGTTCTAACACACCTGGCAAGCACCTCTAATGCCTGCCTAAGAACTGGGTAGTTTCCGAACGTTTGGAAACACGTAATTATTCTGTTACCCAAATCATGCAACGATAAGAAAAAATCACAAGCTACCGACTCATCAATTTGCTAACAACTATCTCGAAGCTCTTTGAAGTTTTCTCGACTTAACCAAGAAATAACTGAACTAGCTATCATTGAACTTCAAGTTGCTACCAACATCCTAAGCAGATGGTTCAAACAATGGAACCTATCAATTAATCATTCTCAGTAAGTCACGAAAGTATTTTTCCGTCGAAAAATCAAAAACCCATCTCTTATCACTATTAATGACCAACCTCATCCAGTGGAACGCTAAAGATGAGTCTTTAAAATATTTTGGTATCCACCTCGATACTCCGCTAAATTGGAAATATCGTATAATGAAAAAAACAGAATGAAGGTCATACCCGACTCATCCAACTTTATCCAATCATCAAAAAAACCTCCTCCATGAGAATTGACTATACGACTTTACTGTATAAATTATTAATACGTCCTTTAATTCTTTGCAGGTGTTTGATATGGGATAACAAAATTCTTCGAATGGCAGTCAACGCTCCCTGGTTGTACGGAACTAGATGTTTACTGTTAAGTGTGTTACTACTAATGAATAATTCTCACTTTGCCCTTTTAGCTCAGTTGGAATTTTGTACTTGCAAAATAAGGATCGGGGTTCGTTATTCAGGCTCTCAACACGTTGAACAAATAAATTACAAAGGTTTTATATATATATATATATATATATATATATATATATAGATATATATACATGCAAATGTAACTCCTTTTCTCCTGCAGGATCGTTAGGTGGACATCCTTCGTCCTGGTGGGTCCGAACTAATGGTTAGGTGGTCCTCTGGAGTTTCTAATGTAACATTAATAGAAGGTTTGGGGTTTTGACTTTTAGTTTACGTCCTTTGACTGTTTCAATTTATACTGGTTAATTGCCGAAATAAATAAATAATTTTACCTGAATGCGTCCCTGTATAAAATATAGAAGCCGGTAGCAAGATAACGCTTTATAAACACGTGCGCGATAAGACGCTGAGTTCAATACTCTGCCTTTAAAGAAATAATCGATATTTTAAAGCGGTCGGTTATAAGTGTATAAAAGTAATCAATTTTATACCTGCTTTTCTTATGAAAATAAACTTCTTCACGTTTACATTCAATTTTTGCCCTTTTAAATAAATAAAGCTTTTCGTTTATTTAGGTAGCTGGTGTACGGTAGCGGCGTATTATTTGTTTCCTTTACGATATTAATTATTTTAGTGTACCGGTTTTTATTTAAATAAAATAAAAACTTTTTGTTATGTTGGCCGATTTTAAAATATAAAACCTTCGTTTTCTATTTTAAAGTGAATTTTTCGCGTCTAACAATAATGATTTGAATTATTTAACACGAGATATTATCTGATAGTTTCTGGCTTACAGGCAACAATCTTATTAATTGCCAACGGTGCAACTTACGTTTTCTCTTGGTGGTGGTTTCTTTTATTTTACAGGCGATAATTTAATACTGACGGACACGTCTAGTTTTTACGGTTATGTTTCTATATTCCTGGAATTAACGGTGTTTACTAGGTGTTCGGCTTAGTCTTCCGACGAGGTTTGTCGAGGTGTGGTTTTTGTGTTGTAGTGTTCGCGTAAATTTGTATAGCTGGATCTCGTTTGTTAGTAATCTGGGTAAACTACGTAAAAGGATCTCTGTCGGTCAATGGAATGTCGGGCAACTACCCTTCAAACTCCACAGTGTAAATGTGTGTCTAGTAATAAAAGAGTATGTCGGGCTTACAACCTTGCATATCCCTATCACCAGGTATCTCAACTTACGTACTTTCAACGTTAGATCTCTGCAACTCTAACCTTTTGACTTCGGTGATGCTATCAAGTCGCGGAGTCGCGATTTCTACTCGGACGGCGGTTACAGGCGGACGGTTTACAACAGGTAGCAGTCGGCGCGAAAGCGACGATATATCACAGTTCTATTCGATTCTTGATTTCTAATCTAAAATAATTTAATTATCCTTTACTCTAACAATCTAATTTAATTATTCCTCTCTCAGCAGCGCGTGCTGCGTTTTTATAAAGAATTCGCGAGGGTGGTTACGAAACTCTGGTGGTGAGATTCCGTAAACCCGTATTGGTGGAAGATGCTCTGACGTATACAAACTTTTAAACGTTTTTGGGATTTACGTCTGGAGGGAGGATGCATGATTAATTATTGTGCAATTTTATGCAACGTTATGAAATATGTTTAACTTTTGCTAGAACTTCTACGAATTTTTATAATTGCTTGCACCTGTGCATTTAGCGAGTCACCTTATCTTAATAAATTCCGTGAATATTATCAGTACTGGTATTTTACTTATCAAATAATTAATCATGACAGGAAAATTTTGAATAAAGGACGGCGTCTTGCTAATAAACTTTAGGAACTAATTAAAAATAATAAAAATTTGGGATATCTGACGGCGTCCCTTTACATGGTTTACCACAAATCAGCAGCTCCACTATGAACTAGGCCTACCTACAATCGAGGAACACATCTCAAAGTGTACCAAAACCTTTCATAACAACTCAGCATCTGCAGTGGTCATTCTTACAAACTAGGACCAACCATCTAATCATATACGAAAGTGATAGTGTTGAGGAACAAGTGACTAACGCATTTAAATAAATTTAGCGATCAATCTGATAAGTAAAAGTGACTGTTAACCGTAGTTTTTACTTTAAGTGGTTGCTAACTACCATTCCTATTATTTCATTCTGTTAAGTATCAGTTGTTAAAAATACCTTGTATTACAATGTATATTATTGTATTTCCGCTAAAAATCAAATTTAACCAAATTAAAACGTGCCGTATTACACACGAAGTGACGAGTCGGTATGTTGTGCTTGAAATACGTAAGATGGACTTCTATTCCTAAATATGATTCTAAAATACTGACTTTAAACCATAGCCCCAACGTAATTCTCGAATTTACAAAATAATTCTCTCTCTCATCCTTGAAAGGTTTAAGTTGGAAATCATTGTAAAACCATGTAAACTCCAATATACGGTTGCGTCCATGGAAAAGTTACCACTTACATTTATCTAGCAATCGTTTTTTGAAATTTATGAATAGAGTAAAAGGACTTTTTATATCAATATGACGGTCATTTACAGTGGCGTATCATAATGCAATTAATTAGTGTCAGAGTGACAGCCTATGGTGACAGCGATTTCATTTTAATCAAGTTCGTTCGCCAATGATTTTCTATTGAATTACAATAGAAAAGTAATAGTGGTAACTTTTCCTTGGCCGCAATTGTACGTCAAACTGTCATACTTTGTAAATGAAAAATTTGAAAACTACATGATATTTTTATGAATTATGAAAGTTCCCTGTTTAATACACTGAAATCCTAACTAAATAGATTTTACTACTGCTCAAAATAACAGTTTGACAACTGTCAAGTCACAGCTTCAGAGGTTATGTTTATTTCATCACAATAATAAAATTTATTTCATACTGTACTGTACTTGTCAGTTTTAAGTCATACTTTAGTATACTGTAAAACACGTTTTACGGTATAGTAGCTTTTACAGTACATTAGGAATTTTACCGTCTAATTCAAAGGCAACTGCAGAAAAATTATTAACAAATTTTGAAAATAAAGAGATACAGAATTAAAATTGAATTGAAAATAAGACAAGTGAAATTCAACTGAAAAATAAGAGTTGAGGTCATTTGGTATGTTTAAATTAATATTAATGGTACAACTTTCATTTCTATTAATTTGAATTGAAGCAATTTTTCACAATCACAACTGTTGTGGATCAGTATCAGTGAATTACATCAGTCTTTATTCACGTATTGCCTTTGAGCTGAATATTGAATTCAGGGCTTGAATTGCATTCAGATACAATTTCTGAAGAAGATGCTTTTTCGTCGTTCGTAACAACTTACGAAACTTTCTCACCTTGAATCATACGAGCAATTTTATTTTCCCTTCAAGGAATCTTCAACATATTTTTCTGCGATGGTGCAGCTTTTCCATCCAAATCGCTTAAGAATAGAAACATCGTCTCGAATTGGCAAGAGTAGAACCTGTTCTTCTGAGCGAATGTCATGTAGTTTCAGGTTTTAAACCCAGAAACTGTGCGATACGTTTTGCCATAACAATTGAGTAATTCCAGCTCTTTGATTGATGCACTGTCCATCCTGTACAAAACATGCTTACCATGGTCAGTATTTTTGACATAAATTTACATATTTTTGATATATCCAACAATTTAATTCTTGTGCTTCTTTAATTACAGTAAATAACCCGGCTATTAGTTTTGTTTGAGGAATAGTAATAACCATTTGAGAAGCAGTGATTTCTATATCGTTCAAAGACATTTGTACAGTTCTTCTCTGCGACAGCCTCAGCATTACTCAATCATGGAAACTACCTAAATAAAAAACGATTCCTAAATCATTTGCTAATGCATAAAAATGTTTACTCACTTTTGTGAAAGATATTTTAATCAGGAGCATTCTTAGAAATTCATAAATTTCTTCTCGAGTGTTTTTGCTTGTTTAGCCTGATGATCCAACTGTTTTATGTTTTAAAATGATTTTAGCCTCGAGAATCTCGATATTCAATATTCTCAAACACAGCAACATCGACTTCACCATGAATATTTGCTACAAAAGAAGTACCACAATATTTTGTAGACTAAAATTTAAAAAGTTTCATTACAAATATAATTTATATTAAAATACCAAAGAATACTCACTAAATCATACAAATACACCAGCATTACATCCTCATCAATTTTTCTACATTATGTTGTCGTCGCCATTCACTAAACACTTCATATTCTTTTTATAATTTCCGACTTTACGAATAAAGCTTAGCGTAGCTTCTTACATTTTTGTGCAATTTCTTCCGAATGCTATGTGCGTTTAGTTCATATTAAACTGTTTGAAAAATGTAAACAAGTCACCTTAGCAACTACTCAAACTATGCCAACCAGCATTTTTGTTATAATTCAATGTTTGATTGTTTGACCACGTTTTTGGCTTATTTTAAATATTTAAAATTTTATTTTCAGTATGAAATAAAATACGTTACGTCATTCGTCCGGTGAAAAGATATTACGCAATAAAATTCGGACGAGGCGGAGCCGAGTCCGAATTAATTACTTATTCGTACGTAATATCTTTTTTACCAGAATTATAACGTAAAACAATATTAAAATAGTTTTAGTGGAGTAATCGTTCATATTTAATCAGATCACCATTGAGTAAAATTACAGAGTTATAGGTAATGGTTGGTATAGTAGCGCTGGGTAGAGGTGTCTCATGGCGGACTCGAGAATGGGGATATAATTATAATGTGAAATACATCTGTTTCCCTTTATCTTAGTGCGAAGTTTCCACTTAAAGAAAGACGGATTATAATTTATACGTCTGCTATATATTTTAAATGCAGGACTTAAAGCGTATGTCGATTCTAAAGTCAAAGCACATGACGCTGTCAGATGTCTCCTTGGCTACTTAACCTCAAATTATTATTCGTATTTCGTTTCGTATAATCGCATAGTGTTTTGTAGTTATAATAATTTATCTTTCGCTTCGTAATTTATTAGTTCCATTATTTGTAAACAACAGTTTTTTCAAAACTATTATTATTAATATTCACTATTACGGTACAAAATAATCTACGTCAGATGGAAGTTTAAAATTGCATGTCAAATAGACATGATGGATGCTAACTTAAAAAAATCTAAAGCCGTCCACGTCTATAAAATACCGATAATACGATGTAAGCATTTCCAAGCTTGTTAAGTTCTAATGCATTTGGGCTTCGTATTAAAATACTTTTTAAAGAAAAGCTATGTGGAATTAAATTATCTTTAAAAAACACGCCTTCACATTTTCTTATAAAACTAATCGTTATTCGAATATTGAAACACTTAATTTCCATAATTAAAATACTTGCCTTTTGGGTTTTTTAAGTGTATTTTTCTATGTATATATTTTATATAAATATATACATTTCGATAAAAGTTTACATTCTCATACTTAAATTTAGTAATTTTGTTCCACCAAATTATGTCTCATATCAGACTTACACACTTACATACTCACACTCAATCTACGATCACTCCTTATACATACACACACACACACACACACACACATCCAACACTCATAGACTCACATGAACACTCACACATTGACACTCACAGATTCACGTAATACACTGAATACTCACACATCACGCTTTTACACGAAACCACCTAACACACACACACACACACACACAGTCCGCACAAAACTCACATGCTCACACTACAACACAACATTACATTAATACGTACACACTCACATATTACACACTACATCTAAACACACACACACACATACAGACAGACACTCACTCACACATGGACACTTACCTCTGAAAATACTCAAAACATCTAATTACAAGACAATAGAGAATATTAGTACGACAAAGAAAACGAGGACACATTCACGCTCAAACGCTCATGCACTGACACACACTTCACAGGACACACAAATACACAAACACTCAGACCTTTCATATACATTTTCAACAGACATCAATATATTTAATTACAAGGCAATATAGAATAATAAGGATGACATGAAAGGTAAGGAAGAGTGGTACATCCTAAAATTTAGACAATTTGGCACGGATATAACGAAAACTACTAAGACAGAAATTTTCCTAATTAAATTAATTAGCAGATATTATTAAGATCAATGTGGGTTTAATTGATAAATCAATATCATGGTAATGGTTATTATACATAAATTATACTTGATTTAATAGTACCTAACAATTCATTGGTGGTTACTGTACGGTATAGAATCATAAGCAATTAAGTCTGATCAACAAAAAATGCTAAATTACCTATTTATTACCTTAGGTTGATAATTAATAATTTAATAATTAGTAATTTTATAGAAAAAACTAAACAAAAATATAATATTGAACTATGGCAGTACCTTCTAGCTTAAGTCCCTGAAGTGCCGTGATGATAAAGTGTCCCTGAAGTGCAGTGTATATGAAAAAGTGTATATGATATACAAATGTCCTCAAAGTACCTGATTATATATATATATATATATATATATATATATATATATATATATATATATATATATATATATATATATATATATATATATAATATACATAATGTAACTCCTTTTCTCCTGCAGGATCGTTAGTGGACATCCTTCGTCCTGGTGGGTCCCAGAACTAATGGTTAGTGGTCCTCTGGAGTTTCTGTAATGTAACATTAATAGAAGGTTTGGGGTTTTGACTTTTAGTTTACGTACTTTGACTGTTTCAATTTATACTGGGTTCAATACTCCTTTAAAGAAATAATCGATATTTTAAAGCGGTCGGTTATAAGTGTATAAAAGTAATCCAATTTTATACCTGCTTTTCTTATGAAAATAAACTCCTTCACGTTTACATTCAATTTTGCCCTTTTAAATAAAAGCTTTTCGTTTATTTAGGTAGCTGTGACGTAGCGGCGTATTATTTGCTTACTTTATACGATATTAATTATTTTAGTGTACCGGTTTTATTTAAATAAAATAAAACTTTTTTATATTGCCGATTTTAAAATATAAAACCGTCGTTTTCTATTTTAAAAAATTTTCGTCTAACAATAATGATTTGAATTATTTAACACGAGATATTATCTGATAGTTTCTGGCTTACAGGAACAATCTTATTAATTCCAACGGTGCAACTTACGTTTTCTCTTGGTGGTGGTTTCTTTTATTTTATAGGCGATAATTTAATACTGACGGACACGTCTAGTTTTTACGGTTGTTTCTATATTCCTGGAATTAACGGTGTTTACTAGGTGTTGGGCTTAGTCTTCCGACGAGGTTTTAATTACAGGTATTTTGCGGTTGCTGGTACGTTTGTCGAGGTGTGGTTTTTGTGTTGTAGTGTTCGCGTAAATTTGTATAGCTGGATCTCGTTTGTTAGTAATCTGGGTAAGCTACGTAAAATGATCTCCGTCGGTCAATGGAATGTCGGGCAACTACCCTTCAAACTCCACAGTGTAAATGTGTGTCTAGTAATAAAAGAGTATGTCGGGCTTACAACCCTGCATATCCCTACCACCAGGTATCTCAACGTTAGATCTCTGCAACTCTAACCTTTTGACTTCGGTGATGCTATCAAGTTGCGGAGTCGCGATTTCTACTCGGACGGCGGTTACAGGCGGACGGTTTACAACAGGTAGCAGTCGGCGCGAACGCGACGATGTATCACACGGTTCTATTCGGATTCTTGATTTCTAATCTAATAATAATTTAATTATCCTTTACTCTAACAATCTAATTTAATTATTCCTCTCTCAGCAGCGCGTGCTGCGTTTTTATAAAGAATTCGCGAGGGTGGTTACGAAACTCTGGTGGTGAGATTCCGTAAACCCGTATTGGTGGAAGATGCTCTGACGTATACAAACTTTTAAACGTTTTTGGGATTTACGTCTGGAGGGAGGATGCATGATTAATTATTGTGCAATTTTATGCAACGTTATGAAATATGTTTAACTTTTGCTAGAACTTCTACGAATTTTTATAATTGCTTGCACCTGTGCATTTAGCGAGTCACCTTATATTAATAAATTCCGTGAATATTATCAGTACTGGTATTTTACTTATCAAATAATTAATCATGACAGGAAAATTTTGAATAAAGGACGGTGTCTTGCTAATAAACTTTAGGAACTAATTAAAAATAATAAAAATTTGGGATATCTGATGGCGTCCCTTTACATGGTTTATCACAAATCAGCAGCTCCACTATGAACTAGGCCTACTTACAATCCAGGAACACATCTCAAAGTTGACCAAAACCTTTCATAACAACCTCATCATCTGCAGTGGTGCCACTTCTTACAAACTAGGACGAAGAAATATTCACACACGCCTAAAACGCAAGCCACTCCAATACATATACGAAAGTGATAGTGTTGAGGAACAAGTGACTAACGCATTTAAATAAATTTAGCGATCAATCTGATAAGTAAAAGTGACTGTTAACCGTAGTTTATTCAAGTGATTTTAACTACCATTCTATTATTTCATTCTGTTAAGTATCAGTTGTTAAAAATACTTTATTACAATGTATATTATTGTATTTCCTAAAATCAAATTTAACCAAATTAAAACGTGCCGTATTACACAAGTGACGAGTCGGTATGTTGTGCTTGAAATACGTAAGATGGACTTCTATTCCTAAATATGATTCTAAAATACTGACTTTAAACCATAGCCCCAACGTAATTCTCGAATTTACAAAATAATTCTCTCTCTCATCCTTGAAAGGTTTAGTTGAAATCATTGTAAAACCATGTAAACTAATATACGTTGCGTCCATGGAAAAGTTACCATTTACATTTATCTAGCAATCGTTTTAATTTTATGATAAGTAAAAACTTTTATATCAATATGACGGTCATTTACAGTGGCGTATCATAATCAATTAATTAGTGTCAGATGACAGCCTATGGTGAAGCGATTTCATTTTAATCAAGTTCGTTTACAATGATTTTCTATTGATAAATAGAAAAGTAATAGTGGTAACTTTTCCTTGCGCAATTGTACGTCAAACTGTCATACTTTGTAAATGAAAATTTGAAAACTACATGACATTTTTATGAAGTATGAAAGTTCCCTGTTTAATACACTGAAATCCTAACTAAATAGATTTTACTACTGCTCAAAATAACAGTTTGACAACTATCAAGTCACAGCTTCAGAGGTTATGTTTATTTCATCACAATAATAAAATTTATTTCATACTGTACTGTACTTGTCAGTTTTAAGTCATACTTTAGTATACTGTAAAACACGTTTTTACGGTATAGTAGCTTTTTACAGTACATTAGGAATTTTACCGTACTCAATTCAAAGGCAACTGCAGAAAAAAATTATTAACAAATTTTTAGAAAATAAAGAAATACAGAATTAAAATTGAATTGAAAATAAGACAAGGTGAAATTCAACTGAAAAATAAAAGTTGAGGTCATTTTGGTATGTTTAAATTAATATTAATGGTACAACTTTCATTTCTATTAATTTGAATTGAAGCAATTTTCTCACAATCACACACTGTTGTGGATCGAGTATCAGTGCTAATTACATCAGTCTTTATTCACGTATTGCCTTGGCTGAATTATTGAATTCAGGGCTTGAATTGCATTCAGATACAATTTCTGAAGAAGATGTTCTTCTCGTCGTCTCGTAACAACTTCACGAAACTTTCTCCACCTTGAATCTCGAGCAATTTTATTTATCCCTTCAAGGAATCTTCAACATATTTTCTGCGAATCAGCTTTCTTTCCATCAACTTAAGAATAGAAACATCGTCTCGATTGGCAAGGAGCGTAGAACCTGTTCTTCTGAGCGAATGTCAGTGTAGGTTTCAGGGTTTCTAAACCCAGAAACTGTGCGATACGTTTTCCACTCCAACAATTGAGTGAATTCCAGCTCTTTGATTGATGCACTGTCCATGCCTGTAGCCCAAAAACAGCTTACCATGGTCAGTATTTTTTGGACATAAATTTACATATTTTTGATATGGCTCCAACAATTTAATTCTGTGTGCTTCTTTAATTACAGTAAATACCCCCGGCCTATTAGTTTTTGTTTGAGGAATAGTAATAACCATTTGAGAAGCAGTGATTTCTATATCGTTCAAAGACATTTCGTACAGTTCTTCTCTGCGACAGCCTCCAGCAATGCATTAAAATTGTGCTGCTTTAAAAACAACGCTCAGACGCGCCCATAATGTGTCTGTCCTTTTCTTTCACGTATTAAACGACTCGTCAGAATATAAAATAGAATTGGTTAGGCTATTTCGGCATCGTTATGTTCCAAGAACCAGTTGCAATATTCCAGTCTTCTAACAAAATCTCTCTCGTACAAATGTTGGTGAAGCTGGTACTTAAATGATTTGTATCCATGTTTCTTCAAGATCTTTCTTGCTGATTCTGCGCCATTATCTAATTCAAAGGCAATTTCCCTTGTGGATGCTGTGGGGTTTTGAATGGCATATGCTATTACATTTTCTTCCGTTTGTTCATTAATAATAAAATGTTGTTGCAACTTATCTGGTTCTTGGCGCATTTTTCTTATAAGGTAGATAATGTATTGTCTTGTAGGATAATGAAGACGCTCAGGATATTCTTGCCGATAAACTCGTTCGGTTTCCGCTGCATTTTTGGCACAATGTCCATACATAATAAGTATATCAACCTGCTCACTCTTGGTAAACATTTTTGTTAATTTTATAATTAAACTAAGTACAAACTTTAATTTAATTTTTAAGCAAAATATTAGATCTATGTTAATAAACTACAACATTTATTATTACCACCTATTGTTTTCATGGCAACTCTGATGTGCTGTGACATAGGAAGTGTATTTTATTAATGAGCAAGACGTAAATATAAAAATAAAAATGTTTTAAATCGAAAATGGGTAAAAATGACAAAACGTGTTATACGGCATTAAATTCGTTTTAAAATAGTTAGTTTTGTGAAAGTAGTATGCTTCCATTTAATTTTTTTAAGCTACGGCAAAAATAAAGTTTAGAACGTTCTGGTAAAAAAGTTAACGAAGATAAAAGTGAGTTTGCATTTTTCTGGAAGTGAGTTAAGTATGAAGAATAATTTTAACATGGTCATGGCACTCTGGATGAGAAAATCAAAATTCAATTTTAAAATTATATTTGGAAAACAATCGATTTAAATATTACGCAATCGGCCGTAAAATGACCTCCAGAATCCGAAAAACAAAAAATATACAGGGGGTGTCATTTAAAAAATCAAAAGTTAAGGTCATTTCCGGTGAAACCGGAAGTCGGAAATGCTGTCAAAAATTCCTAAAAATGACGTTTGGTTAGAGTAACAATCCTGCCAAGTTTCATTTAAATCGATAGGTAAATAAAAAAATGGCAGCCGGAAAGTGATCTCGTGGGCATCCGGTATATACAAACACATTTTTGGGATATGCACCAACTTTAGTATTTAATTTTTTTTTGTATCTCTTTAAATAAAGGAGATATGGGAATTTGTCACACTAATGCGCCACCCTGTATATACAGGGTGATTCACGTCGATGTACCTTCGACGTTTACGGAAAACGAGATATGGGATCCTTTTGAAAATTTGGTCACTTGCATGGCTGGCTCGGATCTATCGATCTAAAATATCTTCAGCGTTGCGACTTTACCGCTTATGTAGAAAAGTGGCATCACTTTTGATATTTTTAATGAGACGCCCTGTATATTATTACATTGTTGGGTTCGCTATTACTTTTAAATTATTTTTGCATCACACATCGCCATGCCTGTCTTCAACCGTTTTTGAATAATCAATTAATTTCCTTATTTTTTATCCAAAACATGGTTCCAATCGATTGTTCATTATTGTGGTGTTTGAATTTGTAGAAAGTTGAAATTCTGGATGCACTCTATGAATAAGCTGTTCATCAGTTATGCGTAACGAAATTGTTTCCATATTGTACAGGGTCGTTCGAAATTCATTCGAAGTTCATTATCTCAATTGGGACACCCTGTATATTATCGAATATTCTAATAGACAATTGAAGTTCCTTTAAAATGATGTATCATGTTCCTATACCTAAACAGACCACCTGACCTCACACCTCTTGATTTTTACTAGTGGTGTAATTTGAATAGGAAGGTTTATATGACACCGGTACACACGAAACAAGATCTGCGTCAACGAGTTATCAGGAGCGTTGAAGAGCTAGATCCCACAGAGATAAGGCGGGCCACAATTTCATCAACGATTATTCGTATTCTGAAATGTTTGGAAACCAACGGTCGTCATTTTGAAAGTTTATTGTAAATGCTTTTTAGTTTTGTTAGTTCTTGCTTGATATTATTTGCATTGCGATTCATGTTTAACTGAATTTGTTATTTGACGTTCTTTTTTTATAAATAATAGTAGGTATTAATAATTAATGAAATTATTGTATAATCGTACAAACTTTCTTTTGTCCGTTGGTCGCAAATTAGGATACATTTCATTGAACTTCCTGCATGTTCTCGCTATAACTTGGTCACATTGTCCATGAAAAATAAATAGTTTTATCAAAGCTTGAATTGTGTAGTAATTTCCTGCTACTTTGACCCTTTTCAAATTTCTCCCGTTAATAAACACCCGAATGTTTTATTATTAGTGCACTAATTGTGACAGAAAAGACAGAATAGTGCGATTTTTATAGAGACATGCTTCTATTTCGGAAACCTTACTGTTTAAGTATAGGAATATGAAATATCATTTTAAAGGGACTTCAATTGTCTATCAGAATATTCGATAATATACAGGGTGTCCCATTTGAAATAATGAACTTTTCGGCATTTTTGTACCTTGCGGAAACGTAACGACCCTGTACAATATGGAACCAATTTCGTTATGCAGAACTGGTGAACAGCTTATTCATAGAGTGCATCCAGAATTTCAACTTTCTACGAATTTAAACAACAAATAGTGAACATTCGATGGAAACCATGTTTTGGCTAAAAATAAGGAAATTAATTAATTACAAAAACGGTTGAAGATAGGCATAGGAATGTGGAGAAAAGATAATTTAAAGTAATAGCGAAACCAAATATTAACATACAGGGCGTCTCTTAAAAATGTCAAAATTTTTTAAATGAGTACTGTTTAATTTAGGCTCAATATTATTTGAAATCAACTGAACTTAAAGAAGATAAAATATTTACTTCAGTAAAACAGTTTGAAACAATCGTTACACAAAATGGTTTTGAATTCAAAGTTGACGATGGAAGAAGGCGTTTAATGGAGCAGGTTCATATTTCGTTAATAAGTTGTAAATTAGTTACGATCCTGTCTTTTGAATGAGACGTGGTTTACGTTATAATGTAATGATAATGATTTTAAAAGCACAAAAATCAAACCGTTTTAATAGAAAACGGTAATTAAAATAGTCCGATTTGTTAAAAATATTTAACCGAATAAATTTTAGTTTATGTATGAGTGCTGGCAACAAGGATGGTTTTATACCTAATTCATCATTGGTATTTTCCAGTAAAAATAGGGGAATTTCTACCACGATAATATGAACGTTGATTTATTTCAAATGGTTTCAAGAACAGCTTTTACCAAATTTAGAACCAAGTTTTAATAATTCTGACAATGCCAGTTATCATTCTAATAGTAGAAAATTACCTTCAAGTAGTTGGAAGAAAAGATCTTCACTTACTCATTTTGAATATATGCTAAATGTGATTACAAATTGGAGTTTTAAAGTTCAAAAATATATGCAATTGATGAAATCCTTATCAATGGGGACATCAAATTTTACGTTTACATATCACTGCCAATTCAACTTATCGAGTTAATATGCAATTGTAAACAGTATTACAACAAAGACGTTGGAAGACAGAGCTTCAGGGACGAGAATGTTTTATCGCTATGGAAGGATTTATTAAACCAGTAACTGGAGAACTGTGAAAGTGTATTTTACATGCTGAAACGGAAATCAGTAGTGGTGAGACGTTCAAAAAGAGGAAAATGGTAAAGTCTCCAGTAATCTATGTCGAGATCGGTGAAGATGATAGGAAAGTGAAGGTGATGATTTAAATTATGTCAATATTTGAATAAGCAAATTAGAATCTTGGTTACTTTATAACATTAGAAGAATTATTATATTTACCATATACCTCTGTAGCTGTACTAGGTTAATTCGTTATATTTATATATATATATATATATATATATATATATATATATATATATATATATATATTAATATATATATCATTCGACATCACTTTGGCTGCCATTTTTATTTATCTATCGATTTAAATGAAACTTGGAAATTTACTCAACTAAACGTTATTTTAGGAATTTTGACAAGATTTCCGACTTGGTATCACCGAAATGACCTTAACTTTTGATTTTAAATGACATGTATATTTTTGTTTTTCGATTCTGGAGGTCATTTTACGCGATTCGTAATATTTAAATCGATTTTTTCCAAATGTAATTTTAAAATTTAATTTTATTTTCATCCAGAGTGCCATGACCATCTTAAAATCATTCTACATACTTAACTCACTTCTAGAAAAATGCAAACTCACTTTTATCTTTGTTAACTTTTTACCAGAACGTTCTAAACTTTATTTTTGCCGTAGCTCAAAAAATGAAATGGAACCATACCACTTTCATAAAACTGCTAAATGCAGTATTTTAAAACGAATTTAATGACGTATAACACGTTTTGTCATTTTACCCATTTTCTATTTAAAACATTTTTATTTTTATATTTACGTTTTACTGATTAATAAAATACACTTTCTATGTCACAGCACATCAGAGTTGCCATGAAAACAATAGGTAGCTAGGTTGCCATGAAACACTACGGTAAATTTAAAAGTTTGACAGGTAATAATAAAGTTGTTGTTTATTAACATAAATCTAATATTTTACTTAAAATTAAATTAAAGTTTGTACTTAGTTTAATTATAAAATTAACAAAAATGTTTACCAGAGTGAGCAGGTTGATATACTTATTATGTATGGACAATGTGTCAAAAATGCAGCGAAACCGAACAGTTTATCGGCAAGAATATCCTGAGCGTCCTCATCATCCTACAAGACAATACATTATCTACCTTTAAGAAAAATGCAAGAACCAGATACTTTGCAACAACATTTTATTATTAATGAACAAACGGAAGAAAATGTAATAGCATATGTCATTCAAAACCCACAGCATCCACAAGAAATTGCCTTTGAATTAATTAATTACACAAAACGGTTGAAGATAGGCACAGGAATGTGTGATGAAAAATAATTTAAAAGTAATAGCGAATCAAATATGTAGAATTACAGGGCGTCTCATTAAAATGTCAAAGGTGATGCCACTTTTCCACATAAGGGACAATGTCGCAACGCTGAAATTATTTTGGATCGATAGATCCGAGCAATCCATGCAAGTGACCAAATTTTCAAAAGGATCCCATATCTCGTTTTCCGTAAACGTCGAAGGTACATCGACGTGAATCACCCTGTATATACAGGGTGGCGCATTAGTGTGACAAAGTCCCATATCTCCTTTATTTAAAGAGATACAAAAAAAAATTAAATACAAAAGTTGGTGAATATCCCAAAAATATTTTTAATTGTACAGGGTAGATCATAAAAGCTTAGAAGTAATTTAAAAATTTTTTTTAAATAGAAAACCCTAAGTATTATTACATATTTAAATTCTACATACAATTTTAGACCCATTTTATGTATAATGTCCTATACCTTGACAAATTTCAAATTTTTTGACAAAAATGACGTTTGCAGGTCAAAACATAGGTGGAAATCTTTTCTAAACGAAGCCTTTATCAATTAGTTATGGTTGGTTTCCTTGGAAATGGGGACCTACTTTAATGGGCTGTATTGATATTTTTGTAATACATTCATACAGGGCGATCAAAAATGGAAAATAAAAAGTAGATTCAAAAAAACCTATAAAGTCATTTTTTTTTATAGAAACCCCCTATTTTTTTAATTCTATCTTATTTAGCATTGAAAATAAGGGTGACTTTGTATAAGAGTATATTCCAAAAAATTGTAGTTTTTGAAATAATGACAATTTAACTTTTTCTATTGTAAAAAGGCTATACGACTTTCAGGTTTTGTTGTTAGTTGGCCGTGACAGCGAAGCGTGGCATATAAAAATAGTAGAGATCATCAGAAACGTCAGTATTTATTGTCAGTTGATAATTTGTGTATTTTATAGCAAATTGATTTAAAACTTGAATTAAAATTGTAAATAATGAATTTTTCGCAAGCCGAGATGGTTGATATGATTTTTGTTTTGGGAGCTAGTGATAAGAATACGCTCTTAGCAAGAAGACTGTATCAACAACGGTTTCCAAAGAGACGGCAACCTGAAAGAAGGGCATTTGAAAAGCTTTTGGAGAGTTTTGAAAGAACTGGCAATGTGTTATATGAAAAAAATACTAGGGAAAAACGTGCACAGACTGAGGAAAATCAATTAAATGTACTATTACCAGTTACCGAAAATCCATATATTGGACAATTCTCAGCAGGTTGGTGTTGAACGACGTACGGTACAGCGGATATTGAAGTCTCAAAAAATGCACCCCTATCACATTCAACTACTTCAAGAGTTGGTTCCTGAAGATTATTAAAGACGACTGGAATTTTGTCAATGGGCGAAACACAAAATAAACCAACAAAGAAATTATGTTCATTTGATTTTATTTACAGATGAGGCCATATTTCACAGAAGCGGAAGTGTAAACAGACACAATTTTCATTACTATTCTACCGAAAATCCACATTTTGTAAGATATACTTCTCAAACTAGATAGTTTTTAAATGTTTGGGGAGGTGTTGTCGGTAATCATGTAATTGGACCATATTTTTTTGATCAACGAGTAACAGGGGAAGTATACTTAGATTTTCTGAAAAACCATCTACCTAATTTGTTGCGTCAAGTGCCACAGGATACGCAACAAGAAATGTGGTTTCTTCATGATGGGGCCCCAGTACATCATACAGGTCCGATAATAACTTTTTTAAATGCTACATATCCAGAATGTTGGATTGGGAGGGGAGTGCCTGTTGCTTGGCCTGCTAGATCACCAGATCTTACAAAAATGGACTTTAGCATATGGGGGTACGTCAAAGAACAGGTTTATAAAATACCGCCTACAACAAAGGAAGATATGAAGATTAGGATTAGAAACTGTCTTCAAAACATCAAAAACGGTTAGACTTAGGTATAGGACATTATACATAAAATGTGTCTATAATTGTATGTAGAATCTAAATATGTAATAATATATAGGGTTTTCTATTTAAAACAAAAAATTTAAAATTACTCCCAAGCTTTTATGATCTACCCTGTATAATTAAAAATATTTTTGGAATATGCACCAGAACATATCGTACAACTTTTGTATTTAATTTTTTTTGTTTCCCTTTAGATAAAGGAGATATGGGACTTTGTCGCACTAATGCGCCACCCTGTATATATATATATATATATATATATATATATATATATATATATATATATATATATATATATATATATGTATATATAGACAAAATTTTTTCAAGTGAGCCTAGTGGGTTGGCGTCGAGCAAGATATGTATAACCTTTGTGCACGGAGACAATTTCTTTGAGCCTCTCCAAACATATAAATTATACCAATTAATTCACTTTTAGAGTAGTCCATTGTTTTACTATTCTACACACAGAACTTCCACAATTTTAAATAGCTACCAAAATGCAACGACATTTTGACACGTCAAATATTTGTTATGTGGGAAATTGTTTTTATGGGTATTGCCAATAATGATTGAAACATTGAACAATATAGAAAAATCAAAATAACTAAGATAGGTATAAAGAGTATAAAGAATAGTGCGGTTTTTGATTTTCTTTAACACAGCACAAAAATATACAATGTATTTCATTTGAGAAAAGTGATATTTTTGAATATTAGGTTTCGTAGGTTAGAATATACATTTTGAGCCCTCTATAGCATTTATTTCCAATATTTTTATTCAGAGCATAGGCTTAGGCCTTCCTTGGTGCAAATACAACAGTTTTCCTAACAAAACACAAGATTGTACATAATAATAAAACTATACCAGTAAATGCGATTTTTGGGTAGAATTCGAATTATTTCAAAAACCGTAAATTTTACATGCATAAGACCTATGTAAATAAAATACTCAACTTTTTTTGGGATTTTTAATGGTGTATTTAAATTATACAATTTAAACGTTTCGATAACACTTACAGTTATCTTCGTCAGTAGTAATATTTGTAAAATTGTTAAAGATGTTGTAAACAATTTTGTCAAAGTTGAAAATTAAAACATAAACATCAGCCTGCTATTAATACAACAGTTTGAGAAACGTATAAAGCCAACTCTAAAAAATTAAATTTCAAAATTTGGTAAAGAATAACTAGAGGTCATTAAAATTAAATATTGTTAAACTGACTTAAAGATGACAAACGGAACACTTCTACGACGAAAGCTAACAATGAATTTGTCAGCCAAAACACATTTAACAAAATTTAATCGAGTTATGATGTAAGTGTAAAGTTGTGAAAAACTTCAATTTGAAAACGATAAAAGCATTCACAAATCCAAACATCACATCAAATAAAATAACCTAGTTAAATCTAACAAAGAGATATCTTTATCAATAATTGAAGTGTTATTAACAATGAAAAGCACAATGTAAAACGTTTTTTGTAATTTTTAATTTTAATTTAATTTCAACTACTTATGTCAAATTATAGTGCTGTGGTAATTTAATATATAATTGGTAAAGCATTTACTTCAAGGTCTAGGAAAAACACAGCAAAAAACTTAGACATACCAAAAGCTAAAATTAAAATCAAAATTAAGACGTATCATTATGCTCTTTTTTAATTATAAGATGCCAAAACCTATTTAAACGGAGATTTTCTTCTTGTCTATTAAAATTATTAGGGTGTTTATATATTTCAATAGCTTCACGTTGCAAACGAACATAATAATGAGTTTGTCTTGACAATATTTCCATATTGTCAAATCGAATGTCATGATTTAGATTATTCAGGGCATGGTCAGCCACAGCAGACCTCTCTGGTTGACCCAATCTACAAAATCTCATATGTTCTTTGCGTCTTGTATCAAAGCTACGTTCCGATGTAGACTTTTCCACATGAACAAGATAACTTATATACTCCAAAAGATGATAAATGGTTTGGCGCATCTTTAGGTGATCTTAAATGCTCTTTAATTTTTCTTGTAGGTTTAAAAATAGTCCTAATACCATATTTAATTAGGATTTTTTCAATTCTATTTGTAACATTAGCTATAAAAGGAAGAAAAGCAGTACCAACGTTAAGAACTGGTTTTTCTTTAAGGTTACGCCTAGAAGGTGTAATAACATTATTAATATCTGTAAGTGAACATCCATTATCTTGTAAGTATTTTCTTAAATATTTATATTCATCTTTCAAAAACTCAGGGTCGCAAATTCGTTCTGCTCGATCTACTAAAGATTTAATTACACTAATCTTTTGACGTGGATGGTGGTTGGATAATTTATATTGTCAGGTTGCGATGACGCACCCTGTATGTAGGATGTTATAATGACGTGTATTACGTGTTTTGAACACGAGTGTATTGAGTTTGAACGAAAAAAAAATTTTTTCTTTGTGTATATAATGTATGTGGGTGTATGTTACGCCACTGGAAATTTGGGAGAGATGTGGTTCTGTATGTAGATACGTGTATTTGAATGTTATAAAGACTTTAGTGTTGGAATAATTAGATTTTGATGAATGTAAATGTGAAGAGAAATTTGTCCATGGGACGATAATGCTTGCCGCTGTATTGCTTCTGTTTTGCTGATGATAAAGAAAGGAATGTTTGAAGATAAGAGGAGTAATCTTGGTTAGAAAATGTGAAGAATAAGTGTGGAATGTTTTAGAAAATATGTAGAGAGGGATTGGATATGTTTAAGTGATAATTTCAGAAAGTTTTGTGGTGTTGTGCAATTGCTTTGGGAATAAATGTGTGTATATGGAATTTGAGACATTGGACTGTGCTTGTTTTTGCAAGTGTTGCGGAGCGGGATCGAGCGCAGGTTGGAGATAGGTGTTGGAGGTTGCGTAATGGTCCAGAGTGGCCACTGAATGAATGTAATGACGAAAAATGATTTCTTCGTGAAGTAATTGTAAAATTTGTAAGTGAAAACAAGTATGGCGATGTATTGTGGTTGCACGCGTGCTTGTGTGGAGGGGGGCAGCTGTCAGAACGATGAGTGAATGTTATTGGAGAGTGTAGCGCGGAGGGAAGACATGTTTGGGGATGGATGACTGAAGTTGTGAATGGGGAAGTCAGAGATTGACGAGTTAGTTGAAGTTAGAGGTAGGCAGTTAAGCTTTTTCGTTTTGGTTGTTGGCGGAAGGCGCGTGCGAGTTGGTGTGGTTTAGGGTGGGATGATGTTGGGGTGTGTTTGTGAGTTTTGATGAGGCAGTGATTGTTTGATTATCTGCGTAACCCGAACCGGGATGATTGAGACATTCATAACAACATAATTAAAAATTGAAGTTGAAGATAATTAGTTTGTTTGTTTTCAAGAAAATATGGTGCGTAGCAGATTTGAATAAAGATAACAGTTGTTGTGTTGAAGTGTTGAGTGCAGCGCGTGTCTTGTGAGATTCAGCTGTATTTGTGAGCCACCTGTTAAGTCGAAGCGTTCGTTGTATATTAGCCAATGTTTAAACGTTATGTGACATTGAAAGTTTTGTTATAGGGACTAAATTTTGGTGTAAAGGTTGCTATTTTAGAGGCAACCAAGGTTTACCGTTATTACATGTTTGTGGAAGAAATAACCTCGCATAAGTGAACTAATCGCGAGTGCACAGAGGATTAAGTTTTGTTGAGCCTTTTTGTGGTGTGCTTCAGGCAATTTTGTGCGGTACCAATGGACTGCACATGGTTGATTTTCGGAAGAAAGAAGAAGGAATGTCCAAGGAGTAATGGACGATCTTAAGTAACCTCAACCTCAACCACGTTGTTGAGGTATATGTAAATATATTTGTGTGTGTAAACATTTGTTTTTATTATTTTATGCAGGTCAATATATATCTATCGTTAAATTTTTATTTTGTTGTTTATTTAACCAGGTATGAAACACAGATGTAACATTTACTTAATTGGTGATCTTGTTTCGACAATTCCAAAGAGTAAGCTTTGCATATTTTAATTTTTCAGATTTAAGGAACAACCTGAGAAAGTCTTAATAGCCAGGTTGATTACAAAATTTTTATGTCAGTTTCATTAGAGCAATGCACTATTAACAGATCAGCTGTTGTCTTAAAAATGTCATTAAGTATAACAAGAGTTTTGAAAATTATACAGTTTACGAATGTCAACTACGATTCAAAAGTAAATTAAATTTAAAAGATATCGTTCATGTTAAGAATTTTAAAAATCAATTACCGTTCATTGAATGAATTTGAGTGATAAATTTTATTTTGGAAGTTTTGGTATACGAGGTGTATACAAGAAGTTTTTAATAACCTGGGTAGTACTAAATTTATTTGAGTTGAATTGTTTTGGACGAGTGTTTGGTTTAGAACCTTTGTATATGAGTTTACCGAGTAAGCACAATCCTACTTTCCACAATCAAGTAGGGTTAATTAACATCCAGCTTAAGACAATTATATTAACAAAGTTTCGATTGTGGTGGCGCCTAGAGACATATTTTCCGAATTGAGCTATTTGAGTATAATTGTAAGGTGTTTGAGCATATTAATCATTCATTTTACTTATTATTTCGACCACGATCTCCTGTTAGCAAATTATAATTTTAATAACGAAAAAATTCCAAATTTTTGGCACTTATTTAAAAGGCCAAAACATAGTAAATTTTTTTTAAAGCCTTTTAATTAGTTTGTTGGTTTTTTGGGACCTATAAGGGCTGTATTGATATTTTGTAATACATTCATACAGGGTGATCAAAATGGAAATAAAAAGTAGATTCAAAAACCTATAAAGTCATTTTTTAATGAAACCCCTATTTTTAATTCTATCTTATTTAGCATTAAAAATAAGGGTGACTTTATAAGAGTATATTCCAAAAATTGTAGTTTTGAAATAATGACAATTTAACATTTTTTATTGTAAAAGGCTATACGGCTTTCAAGTTTTGTTGTTAGTTGGCCGTGACGCGAAGCGTGGCATATAAAATAATAGATCATCAGAAACGTCATTATTTATTGTCAGTTGATAATTTGTGGATGCATTATGTATTTTATAGCAAATTGATTTAAACTTGAATTAAAATTGTAAATAATGAATTTTCGCAAGCCGAGATGGTTGATATGATTTTGTTTTAGCTAGTGATAAGAATACGCTCTTAGCAAGAAGACTGTATCAACAACGGTTTCAAGAGACAACCTGAAAGAAGGGCATTTGAAAAGCTTTTGGAGTTTTGAAGAACTGGCAATGTGTTATATGAAAAATACTAGGAAAAATGCACAGACTGAGGAAAATCAATTAAATGTACTATTAACAGTTACCGAAATCCATATATTGGATACAATTTCACAGGTTGGTGTTGAACGACGTACGGTACAGCGGATATTGAAGTCTCAAAAATGCACTATCACATTCAACTACTTCAAGAGTTGGTTCCTGAAGATTATTAAAGACGACTGGAATTTTGTCAATGGGCTAAACAAAATAAACCAACAAAGAAATTTTTCATTTGATTTTATTTACAGATGAGGCCACATTTCACAAAGAAGTGTAAAGACACAATTTTCATTACTATTATACCGAAAATCCAATTTTGTAAGATATACTTCTCAAACTAGATATCTTTAAATGTTTGGGAGGTTTGTCGGTAATCATGTAATTGGACATATTTTTGATCAACGAGTAACAGGTATCTTATTTCAAAACCACTACCTAATTTGTTGCGTCAAGTGCCACAGGATACGCAACAAGAATGTGTTTCTTCATGAGGGCTGTACATCATACAGGTCCGATAATAACTTTTAAATGCTAGATATCCAGAATGTTGGATTGGAGAGTGCTGTTGCTTGGCCTGCTAGATCAAAATCTTACTAAAATGGACTTTAGCATATGGTACGTCAAAACAGGTTTATAAAATACCGCCTACAACAAAGGAAGTATAAGATTAGGATTAGAAACTGTTTTCAAACAATTAATGTGAGAAATTTAACAGCGAATTTGAGAGACGTAATGCATTGTGTATTCAAAAAGGACATTTCGAACAACTTATTAGGTAGTATGTATTTGACGTGTTTTAGTACTTTTATCTGTATAATTATTACAGGTTTAGTTACATTAGAGTGTTAAGTTTATGATTAGGATTAGGACATAATTTGTTGAACAAAAAATATTGTCTTTACTTTAAGTTCGTTTAATAAAATAATTATTTACATGGGGTTCAATAAATTGTAATATTTCGATCTGAAGTGCTTGATTTTTTTTTTTTCGCGCGCCACGTCACGGCCAACTAACAACAAAACTTGAAAGCCGTATAGCCTTTTACAATAAAAAGTTAAATTGTCATTATTTCAAAACTACAATTTTTTGAATATAACTCTATACAAAGTCACCCTTATTTTTAATGCTAAATAAGATAGAATTAAAAAATAGGGTTTATTAAAAAATGATTATAGGTTTTTGAATCTACTTTTATTGTCCATTTTGATCACCCTGTATGAATGTATTACAAAATATCAATACAGCCCATTAGAGTAGGTCCCATTTCCAAGGAAACCAACCATAACTAATTGATAAAGGCTTCGTTTAGAAAAGATTTCCACCTATGTTTTGGTGCAAACGTCATTTTGACAAAAATTTGAAATTTATCAAAAACGTTAGACTTAGGTATAGGACATTATACAAAATGTAAAATTGTATGTAGAATCTAAATATGTAATAATATATAGGTTTTCTATTTAAAAAAAATTTAAATTACTAAGCTTTTATGATCTACCTTAATTAAAAATATTTTTGGAATATGCACCAGAACATATCTTACAACTTTTGTTTTAATTTTTTGACCTTTAATAAAAGTATGGGACTTTTCACCTAATCACACCTGTATTATATATTAATATATATATATATATATATATATGTATTTATAACAAAATTTATCAAGTGAGATTTAGATATGTATAATTTGTGCAGGAACAATTTGTACAAAATATAAATTCTAAATTATTTTAGAGTAGTCAATGTTTATATTCTACAAAATTATAATTTTAAGTATAAAATGACGAATTTTGACACGTAAAATTTGTATTAAATTGTTTTTAACAATAATGATTGAACATTGAACAATATGAAAAATCAAAATAACTCAAAACAGTGAAATAGGTAAAATATAACGAATATTTTGATTTTTTTTAACACAGAACAAAATAAATGTATTATTTAGAAAGTGATATTTTGAATATTATTTGTAGGTTAGAATATAATTTTGAACTATAGCATTTATTTAATATTTTATTCAGAGCATATTGGTCTCCTATGTAAATACAATGTTTAATCAATCCAAGATGTACATAATAAAAATATGCCAGTAAATGCGATTTTGAGAATTCAATTATTTAAAAACCTAATTTTACGCATAAAACTTTAAATAAATGCTTAACTTTTTGATTTAATGGTGTATTTAAATTATACATAAACATTTCATAACACTTACAGTTATCTTCGTCAGTAAATATGTAAGAATTTTAAAGATGTAAACAATTTTGTCAAAGTTGAAAATTAAAACATAAACATCAGCCTGCTATTAATACAACAGTTTGAGAAAGAAACGTAAAAAGCCAACTCTAAAAATTAAATTTCAAATTTTAGTAAAGAATAACTAGAGGTCATTAAAAATTAAATATTGTTAAACTGGCTTAAAGATGACAAACCAGAACTAAAATAACCTAGTTAAATCTAACAAAGAGATATCTTTATCATTAATTGGAAGTGTTATTAACAATGAAAAGCACAATGTAAAACGTTTTTTGTAATTTTTAATTTTAATTTAATTTCAACTACTTATGTTAAATTATAGTGCTGTGGTAATTTAACATATAATTGGTAAACATTTACTTCAAGGTCGAGAAAAACACAGCAAAAACCTAAACATACCAAAAGCTAAAATTAAAATCACAATTAAGACGTATCATTATGCTTTTTTTAATTATAAGATGCCAAAACCTGTTTAAACGGAGATTTTCTTCTTGTCTATTAAAATTATTAGGGTGTTTATATATTTCAATGGCTTCACGTTGCAAATGAACATAATAATGAGTTTGTCTTGACAATATTTCCATATTGTCAAATTGAATGGCACGATTTAGATTATTCAGGGCATGATCAGCCACAGCAGACCTCTCTGGTTGACCTAATCTACAAAATCTCATATGTTCTTTGCGTCTTGTATCAAAGCTACGTTTTGTGGTTCCGATGTAGACTTTTCTACATGAAGAAGATAACTTATACACCCCAAAAGATGATAAAGGGTTTGGCGCATCTTTAGGTGATCTTAAATGCCCTTTAATTTTTCTTGTAGGTTTAAAAATAGTCCTAATGCCATATTTAATTAGGATTTTTTCAATTCTATTTGTAACATTAGCTATAATAGGAAGAAAAGCAGTACCAACGTTAAGAACTGGTTTTTCTTTAAGGTTACGCCTAGAAGGTGTAATAACATTATTAATATCTGTAAGTGAACATCCATTATCTTGTAAGTATTTTCTTAAATATTTATATTCATCTTTCAAAAACTCAGGGTCACAAATTCGTTCTGCTCGATCTACTAAAGATTTAATTACACTAATTTTTTGACGTGGATGGTGGTTGGATAATTTATATCTATCAGTGTGTGTCGGCTTTCTGTAAACCTTAAAAGATAGTGAATTATTATTTTTAGATATTAATATGTCAAGAAATGGTAAACTTCCATTAGTTTTTTTTCCATGGTAAATTGAATACCAGGATGTATACCATTTATAAAAATCAAAAACTCATGCAGTGCTTCTTCTCCATGTTTCCAAATAACAAATGTGTCATCTACATATCTATACCAAACTGAAGGTTTTTTAGGTGTGTTTTGTAACGCTAATGTTTCAAATTGTTCCATATAAAAATTAGCAATAACAGGACTAAGGGGACTACCCATTGGTACACCTTCAATCTGTTCATAAAATTTACTATTCCACTGAAAATAAGTTTTAGTAAGACAGTGCTGAAATAGAACGGTTATGTGCTTTGGAAAAAGATGATCAATGTATTCAATAGTTTCTTTTAGAGGAACTTTTGTAAAAAGTGAAACAACATCAAAACTAACCATTATATCACCCTCTTCAGTTTTGAAACTATGCATTTTTTCAACAAAGTCGGCAGAATTTTTAATGTAATGGGGTGTTTTTCTTATATGAGGTTGTAATAAAAATGTAAGATGTTTTGCAAGGCTATATGTAGGAGAACCAATTGCACTAACAATAGGCCTTAAAGGAATATTAGGTTTATGAATTTTTAAACCTACAAGAAAAATTAAAGAGCATTTAAGATCACCTAAAGATGCGTCAAACCCTTTATCATCTTCTGGAGTGTATAAGTTATCTAGTTCATGTGGAAAAGTCTACATCGGAACCACAAAACGTAGCTTTGATACCAGACGCAAAGAACATATGAGATTTTGTAGATTAGGTCAACCAGAGAGGTCTGCTGTGGCTGGCCATGCCCTGAATAATCTAAATCATGACATTCAATTTGACATTATGAAAATATTGTCAAGACAAACTCATTATTACGTTCGTTTTCAACGTGAAGCTATCGAAATATATAAACACCCTTATAATTTTAATAGACAAGAAGAAAATCTCCGTTTAAATAGGTTTTCAACTTATAATTAAAAAAAGCATAATGATACGTCTTAATTTTGATTTTAATTTTAGCTTTTGGTATCTCTAGGTTTTTTGCTGTGTTTTTGCTAGACCTTGAAGTAAAAGCTTTACCAATTATATGTTAAATTACCAAACTATAATTTAACATAAGTAGTTGAAATTAAATTAAAATTAAAATTACAAAAAACGTTTGATTGTGCTTTCATTGTAATGCTTCAATTTTGATAAAGATATCTTGTTAGATTTAACTAGGTTATTTTATTTGATGTGATGTTTGGATTTGTGAATGCTTTTACATTTTCAAATTGAAGTTTTCACAACTTTTTACATCATAACTCGATTAAATTTTGTTAAATGTGTTTTGGCTGACAAATTCCATTGTTAGCTTTCGTCGTAGAGAGTGTTCTGCTTTGTCATCTTTAAGGCAGTTAGCAATATTTAATTTTTAATGACCTCTAGTTATTCTTTACTAAAATTTGAAATTTAATTTTTAGAGTTGGCTTTTTACGTTTCCCAAACTGTTGTATTAATAGCAGGCTGATGTTTATGTTTTAATTTTTCAACTTTGACAAAATTGTTTACAACATCTTGAACAATTCTTACAAATATTACTACTGACGAAGATAACTGTAAGTGTGATCGAAACGTTTAGATTGTATAATTTAAATACACCATTAAAAATCCCAAAAAAAGATAAGTATTTTATTATGAGTGTTAATGGTGAAAGTTTACATTTTCTATGTAAATAAAGTTTAACAATTGCACGTGGAATCCAAAAATTGAACGATGTATAGAATATTCTATTAAAAAAATACTGACTGTCTTGCCTTGCTTTTTATTGACAAAATTTACCCATAAACCACCCGTTTACTCTATCGTTGACTTTCCGTGTACATAAAGACGCAGGTATATTGATATATATATATATATATATATATATATATATATATATATATAATATATATATATATAATCTATATATTATATATATATATATATAATACTATCATTATTATATAATCCAATACAGTGTATTTATTTATGACAAAATCAGTTTTTATAAGTGGCTTCGATAACCAAATTACAGTCTTGACTCTTTTGACGCAGTGAGATCTGTCGGCTAAAACGATCCTCCACAATTAACAAACTTTTCGCACTTCATTCATGCTAGCTAATTCGTGTCTTATTGAAAATTATTGATATAATTAATTTGTAAAACAGATCCAAAACGAAATTTTGTTGTCCCGGTCTCGGTTCTAATAACCGTTTACAGTTGTACAATATATTTTTATCACATGACTACCCACACTCGGTGGACTTTATATGCCACAATAAGTGCGAACAAACCTTAAACGAAATTCGACTTTATTTATAGGAGTGGATGGGGATTTTTAATACCTTTAGGATGCTAAATCCCGAGATATTCGAACAATAATTTTATTTAAATTTGACAGCGCGGCTTAAATTTGAAAATAACCTAGAAACATTGACGATGTTTTGTTGGTATTCAAAATTACTAACTATATGAACCAATAACGACATACGTTTTTAAAATCTTAAACCATGCTTTACTAAAAGATGAGTCATAAGACACCTCTCGCCGGCCCGACTCTAAATACTATTCACAGTAAAAATACCTTATTTTAGTATTATTTTTGAGAATGTTATTTTTTTTTTAATTAGTTTTTAATTCCATAATTATATAATCAAGGACCTGCATATGTAATTAAGTAATTGTATTATAAATAAATGGGTAACGTTAGTTTTAATGGTTTAAGATCTCAAGACTTACAGCAAAATGGAATTAAGACAAATTGTGCTGTTGTGCTTTTTTGGGTTACAATTCGTTAACTGTCAAATACGTAAGTGAAAATCATTTAGTGTTAAATAAAGGTTGAAATTTGGTTTTGCATGAACTAATTTAAATTTTACCACATTAATTGGTGGTGTATTTTATGCCGTTATGGATCTTTCTTAAAACTCGAAAGCTATAAAGAAGGCAGAGTGCCAAAAATGAGACGGCACACTACTTTTTGTGTTTGTTTCAAAAATATTTTTATGCAAATAATTGCAACGAATTAAACCCAATTATTATAACAAGCGCAAAATAATTACTTCCATTAATCATCTAATTGAGTTTATTTATATAACATTGATTTAATCGGATACTTTTCAAAAATAGTGAATAATATAAATGTATTGTTAAGCCTTGACATGATGGTAATATTAATCAATTGAGCATAAATATTAGTATTAACTATTTTTTTTCTGTTACTTGCAGCGTCATACATAAAAGTATGTCCACAAACTCACCCTAATCTAACAGCATGCGTCATTGATTCAGTTGAAAATTTACGTGAAAAATTAAAAACAGGAATTGAGGAACTTGATGTACCAAGTATAGAACCTTTCAAATTAGATGATGTTAGAATAGAGCCTTTTGGTGATGGTACACGTTTAGTAACAAATCTAACCGACGTAGAAGTTTATGGTGCATCACAATTTCAAATTTTAAAGCTCGTGTAAGTAAATTATTTATTTGTTTACAATTTTGTTAGTATGCGATATTTTAGGAACACGTTAACAAAAAACGGATACACGTTTCTATTTAACGTAAACATTCCTCAAGCCAGGGTTATGGCTAATTATGAATTGGATGCAAGAATTCTATTTTTGGATCTAAAAGGAAAAGGGCCATTTATAGCAAATTTCAGTGAGTACATATTTATGTTTAAAATGCAGTAGGTAAGTCTATTATTTTAGCTAACTTTTTGTTTGAATGCATTACGAAAGTAAATAAAGTGAAGATTGAGAACAAAAATTACATGGAGTTTGAGGATGTGAAGCTTAATGTGATTATTGGTGATGCGTCCATACTGTTAGGTGAATTGTTTAATGGCAATCCAGTTTTATCAAAAGCAACAAATGAAGTCATTAACGATAATGCACAATTACTGTTTGATGAAATTAAACCTAATGTTGTTGCCGCACTTAGTAGAGTCTTTACTGATATTGCTAATAAGATCACCAAAAGGTTTGAATATGAGGATCTATTTCCTTAATTAACATTTCTTTTAAATTCATGTAAATAAATGTAACGAGTTTTCTTTAAACATCAAGAATTGTATAATACTAGACTAAACGCCAAATACGAAGGCACCAAGCTGCACGAAAAAAATTACGTGACCGTGTACTATTCAACCGGAAAATATTAGTTTTTTTAAGAAAAGTAAAAGTTACGTTTTGTACATTTTTTAGTTAATAATCTCTTAATTATGATGTTTGTTTTATAATTAGGACAATTTAAACAAAAAAAAACATTTATTTAATTGTGAAAAGTGAAATATAAGGTTATGTTACTTGTTCATACATTTACTCGAAAATGTTGTAATTCGCATTTTAATTATTAACCACAGTGCTAAGGGTAAATAATTCGTGTCTAAACAGTTTTATACTGCGATGGTTATAAGTAGGTGTAATAGAGGGGGTAGAGTTTTATCCAATTAAAATATTAGAATAGTATGCAAGTTCAAATAAAGTTGAAGAATTTATATAATTTGTTATGAGGAAAATATAGTATACGAATATAAACAGATGGTTTTTATACAACAAAACAGGTTTTATGGGGTTTGCACAATGATGTTGTATTCATAAAAGCATTGAGCTATGGCAGTAGCATGTTAAAAAGGTCAACACGATACATATTAGTGTGTTAAAGATAAATAAGAAATTTCACATATAAATCAATATAATTAAGCAATTAAGCATACAACAGATACTGATTACATGAAGTACAATAATCCTAATCTGTAGAACATGTATAATAATTGGTACAATGCACAAAAACTCAGCGAACTATAAAAAGGGTTATGGTACGAAGACGTTATGTTGGTAGACCATAGGCTAAGCGTTTAAAAGGTGCTTAAGAAGTTAAAGTGCCTTAGAAACATATCTAAGAACATCAACAACACATGTGTAATGTCAAATTAACAATATAAACACAATAAAATATTACACAATTACTCTACACTTATTTCTTCGTTATCATAATCTGATATAAAATCAGATTCATCCGACAAGTCTCCACTCCTACGTATAATCAATTCCTCACAAACGACATCCATAATATGCTCTTTATTAATGTATTCCTCTTCAATCTGTTTAACATGACGGCATACTTCTTGCCAGTGGCTCTCTAAATCCATCGAACACTTTTCACGGGTTAGTTTTTCAACATCGGCTAATTTAAAAGTTGTTTCTCGATGCCACCCAAGCTTTTACAATGGCCCATATTTTTTCTATTGGATTTAGTTCCGGATGGTATGGATGTAGTCGACATACAGAGTGATCATGTTTCGCAAATATAGCATCAATTGAATATTCCGTGTAGCTCGGTTTATTACATTTTATTAAATCATACAGCTCCACTTTTGTTTGGGATTCATCATGTACGATCCCTCGTTCTTATAACTAAGTTATCATTTCCAATTTTTTACTGCTAAAAGTTGGATGTTTAACTGCTAACGTGTTGTGACAACTTGCATTATCCATAACAATAACTGACTTTTCGTGCAAATTCCGTAATAACTGGTGCTCAGTCCACCGTTTATAATTAATAAAGTTCACATCGTCGTGATAATCACTTGTTTTTGAGCCCGATTTAAAAACTAAGAGGGCATTATTGATAAATCCCATTTCACCACCATCATGTACTGTTATAAGACGTTGACCTTTACCGATTGGACATTTTAAACCTTCGTTGGAATCATCTACCCAGGAATGTGGCGTTGTATGCGATGCATGTGTATATGTTTAATGCGTATACACAATGGGTTGCGCTGCTCTTCGATACTTTGTTATTGCTCGTATATAAGCACAACGTAAAGATCGTATATCGTATCGTTCCATTAAACATTTACGATTGTCAACGGTTTTCGTCCATTTAAAACCTATTTTATTTAATAATCGTTTCGTTCCCAGAGAAACCAATGGATTCGTCATCTTTAATAATATTATAGATAGCATTGACGGTTGGTCGACGTTTCTCCGTGACATGAAAATTGTGCACAATGCGTCGAATGACTTGTTTCCCACAATTATGGACAGATGATCTTGGTGCGGTTTTCATTCTTTTATTGGAAGTCTTAAACGATTCTATTTCACCACGTTGAATTTCACTCCCTTCTGTAACAATTCTAACGACGGTACTTTTAGATACTTCAGTTGCTTTCACAACGATATCAAGAACGTTAACTGTAAAGAAATGTAATCGTGAAAAACCTGACAGATGTTAATCGTACAATAATGACATACCTTCATTCTTTGTTACGTGCACAAAAGGATATTGGTAGAAATTGTGGCTAAGGTGCTGTAACAAGGAATAAGGAATTAGCCGGAAGCTCAGTCGGTCGGTTCAGCACTTGGATGCATGGGCGTTTTGGCAGGAGAAAAGAGATACATACAATTTAAAAAGGGCACCACTTGATTTAATTCTTTATCGCCCCTCTATCAAGAAAAGGGCTACGGCCACATAGGACAAAAGAGACAGCTAAAAGAAAATGGTGAACTAAGTCCACACTGACAAAGGACTAGGAAGTTGATCGTAGATCACAGGATTAATGAAATAATGTACGATTGTTTAACACCACCTATTTAATATACCCAAAGTGAAATATAATAAATGTTATAAATAATAATTAAATTTTTGTAAATCTCTAACAAAAATTGATTTTATGGAGCGCCAACCCGCAGACCTAAATACAAATCTATAAGGAAATCTTCCCCATACAACAATAAATAATACTATATATAATAATATATCTGCAAAATAAACCAGCAGCAATCCACTTACCTTTCAAACAAAACTAGAAAAAAAAGTTATGAATTTTACTAAAACTTTACATAAACAGACCCAATCCGGTTCGGCATCTAGTGTTGACCCTAAAAGAAAAGAATACCCAAACATATATCTATAATTATCCGAAATTGAATTCTTGTATACCGATATTCCACGAAGAGCTCTCCGTTGGACTAATTTATCAGTTTCCAATCAACCGGACGCAAATAAACCCCAAATATAAAGCGAAAATTAGCACTAGATGTCTACCCTGTTGTTTACTTATGTAAGCACAAAATATTCTTCAGTAAAATTACTATGAGCATTACAAACAAAATAATAAGCATGAAGCATTTAGAAAATTTAGAAAGGCCAAGTTTATTACCCCTTTGGCAATTGCAGTACAATAATTAAATAAAGCGCAACACAAAATAACCCATTTATTGGTAAGCATAGGGCTACCAACAAAAGATTCAAATTAGTAAATCCTACTTCAATCAGTTTTATACTGAACCAAATATAAAAATTTAAAAAAAAAAAAATAACAAATGTTATACAACCCCACTGATAATAAAGAAATGTTCAATTTGATTTACACAGTAATTGAAACCCCAGCAGTTAACATAATTTTTGACATACATTGTATATTTAAACTCAATGAGTAGCATTCAGTCGATAAACAGCTGTTGCATATGTACAGTAAACACAGGTAGTTCTAACGGTTGAACAATTACGGTTTTTTTTCAGAACAAAGCTGGTATATAAGAAAAGTTGATAGATAAACTGCAAATTCTATTTCAAAGTTAAATGTAAGTATAAGCGAAACTTTGGAATAACCCAAATTATCTTTTACAGGTACAAATGTATAGTATTACTCTCGATTACTAAGAAAATGTTTTAACAATAAAGCATAAGCATTAATTTCAGGATTAAGATAATTTCGGAAACACACTAATACAAGTAGCAAGCACAGTAATGTAATTGTTATAAGAATTTCAGTAAAGTACAGATAACGAGAGCCTCGTTATGTAGAAAAGCAATCAAAAGTCACTCACCATAGGTAAATTTTGTATGCATGTAACAATAATACTTATCAGAAACTAGTCGTAGGTGTAACGTATATTTCTTCAATTAATTCGGAAGATACTATGAGAAGGAGTAATCGTAGACTGTTTCCATTCAGGCTTGAAGACCCATAACTAATCTTTCACACCTCGGACGAATGATATCCAAATGTGCTGTCAGAAACGGTTTAATTATTCCTTATGGAAGCACGAAATATGTTAATCTTGAGTGAATGTGTAAAGGACCAAAAAGAACCTATATAAGATAACTGTGTTAGAATTTACATCGATACCCAAATTTTATAAAATATGATCTTTATGCTGTATTAAAAATTTCAAAACATGTACGCATGCATTTCAAAGCTATGTCTAGTAAATAAGAAAAGAAAGTGAGTAGCTTACCTCTTGATCGAAGCTAAGGTGTAGTAGAAACAAAAAAAATTAAAGCCGAACTAAAATTTGAAATCCCAACAGGATTTATTTATATGGAAAAGATCAAAACCAGCAACAGGCTGAGTAAACTTTTCTTGAAAAATTCAATCAAATTTTTAGGAACACCTTTTCCAAATTTTACATGTGCTTCTAACTACGCATTCAATTTCTTTTTGCCAAAATGGCGTTTTCCTTCTTATCTGAAGGTACCAGAAAACCAAAAACCCATAGCCTGATTATTTTCACCAATCCAAAGATTTTAAAGTAATCACGTGTTTGAAACCTTTTAAATTTTAAAACGATTTTTAGTGCAATGTTGCCATTTTCCAACAACATACAAGGTAAGTCGTAACTTAAAGACCATAAATTCATAAATCACAATTTACACGTATCATCATATTTTTATGAAACTGATAAACATTCTAAATAATTTCGCGGGCATCTTGCGATAAGACACGTCGCTTCTTTACTGGACTGTTTGATGTACTATCAGACGATGTACTCGCATCACCCATTATAAACAACGAACTAAATCAGTATATTATATTAATTCATATTACTGTGGATTACAAATACAACTTACTTGTAAATAAAAGGTGCTGAAACGGAAGGAGTTTTGAAAAAAAACTGTTTACAATTGATAAAATCGTGCACGAAAAATGAGGTTAGAAAACAATAAACAACACTACATTTTGTGGACGGAACATAATATCTACTTCTCACTCATATCATTATTCCATTTCTTTTTAATGCAATATTCGGTTTCTGCGCAGGTGTCTTCGTATTTGACGTTTGCTCTATTAACGTAGACTTTGACCCGCATAGAGATTACTGTACTTGTTATCATTGATTCGAGTAAGCGTAAGCCATAGAATAAGATTTATATTTGTTGTTCAGAGTTACATTTGTACTTTAGTTCTATAACCAATATACCTGTGCTTTATGTACACGGTAAGTCAACGATAGAGTAAACGGGTGGTTTATGGGTAAATTTTGCCAATAAAAAGCAAGGCAAGACAAAGTTAGTATGTTTTAATAGAATATCCTGTACATCGTTCAATTTTTGGATTCTACGTGCAATTGTTAAACTTTATTTACATAGGTTTTATGCAAGTAAATTTACGGTTTTTGAAATAACTCGAATTTTATCCAAAAATCGCATTTACTGGTATACCTTTATTATTATGTACCTACCATCTTGTGTTTTGTTAGGAAAACTGTTGTATTTGCACCAAGGAAAGCCTAAGCCTATGTTCTGAAAAAAAATATTGGAAATAAATGATATAGAGGGTTCAAAATGTATATTCTAACCTACGAAACCTGATATTCAAAAATATCACTTTTCTCAAGTGGAATACCTTGTATATTTTTGCGCTGTGTTAAAAAAATCAAAAACCGCACTATTCTTTATACTCTTTATACCTATCTCTCACTGTTTTTGAGTTATTTTGATTTTTCTATATTGTTCAATGTTTCAATCATTATTGGCAATACCCATAAAAAAAAATTTCCCACATAACAAATATTTGACGTGCCAAATTGTTGTTGCATTTTGGTAACTATTTAAGATTGTGGGAGTTCTGTGTGTAGAATAGTGAAATAATGGACTACTCGAAAAGTGAATTAATTGGTAGAATTTATATGTTTGGAGAGGCTCAAAAAAATTGTCTTCGTGCTCAAAAGTTGCACAGATCTTGCTCGACGCCAACCCACTCGGCTTTTAAAAATTTTATGGAAAAAATCGATTCTACTGGCAGTGGAGATTATGTAAAACGTAAAAAGGTTAATAAAGATACCAGTAATCAAGAAAAAGAAATTAAGATTCTACTTCATATTGAAGAAAACTCGCATGTTAGAAGTCGTCAGATAGCAGTGGAGTAGTCCTCAACTTGAGATTAATCCAAACTTTTTATCTTGTATTATGTTTTCTGACGAGGCAAGGTTTAGAAGCAGTGGTGCTGAAAATCGTCATAGTATGCACTATTACGCATTAGGCAATAAATTTTGAATCTGACCGATCCAAAACCACTTGTCTATGAATGTTTGGTGTGGCATTCACCACAGTAGAATTATTGGTTTTTTCTAATACTCCCGTAACTGCTTAGTAATGATCAACGACAGAATATGTGACTGCAACAGGAAGACGCCCCACAACAAAAGAAGATATAAGGGATAGGATACGAGACGCTTGTGGAAAGATGACACTGGACATACTAGAAAACGTGAGTGAAAACATTATAAAACGACTAAATGTACAGGGTGCCCGATTATATTTTGCACCCTTCCTGCAGTTTTAACTGTACAAGGTGGAAAAAAACTTTATGTACGAAAATTGTGTCGTGTTACCTCTAGTTCGTTTTTATTTTTATAAAAATTTAAAAATGTTTTTCTGTATCTGTCAAAATAACACAAAGTTGATTTTTTTAAATGGAACACTCCGTGTATTCTTGTTTATTACGATGGACTTTTTTCCCCTGATCACAAAAATATAAGGTTTATCCATATTACCTTTAGCTGTTTGTCCACAATTCACATTCAAAATTTGAAATTGAACATATTTAAATCAAAATTTTCGTAATCAGTATTATAGCCTTGAGTATTGACATCGGCATTTATTGTTCGAGCAATGAATCTTAGCGCTAACGTTGTCATGACGTGTCATCATCTTCGGTCAAAAGATGGCATATCCAGAATTCAGACGAAGAAGAAGCTAATATTAATAAGCTCTATTACGCGAATTTCAATAGAATTCGATTGGTTCCACTTCGAGATAAATAAACGCTAATGACAATATTCAAGGCTATACTGATTTCGAAAACTTTAAATTAAATCTATGTATTAAATTCCAAATTTTTAAAGTGAATGGAATATATAAATATCACTATATGTTTTGATCCGAACTTGATAACTGAACATACAGGGTGATCAATTTAAAAAAACCAACGCTATGATTTTGACAGATATAGAGGAAATTTTTTTTATTTGTATAAAAAGAAAAACGAAATAGAGGTAAAACGATTCAACTTTCGTATCCAAAGTTTTTCTCCACTTTGTATAGTTAAGGCTTCAGGTAGGGTGCAAAATATAATCGGACACCCTGTACCCATGCATTCAACAGAAGGGACACCTTTTCGAACATATTTTAAAAAGAACTCATTAGGAACTTTTGAATGATCCAATGACTGGAAAATTTCGTTTATTTTATGTCAAGTTCTTATGATAATGTAATTTCGGTTGCAGTAAATTTATTTCTATGTTATTGTTTAGTATTTAATGCAACTTCTTGTCTCTCTTGTTTTCAAATTTCATGGCTACTGCGAGTTACCACACGAAAAACCATTGGAATATTGATTAATATAGAGAAATGAAAGTAACTCAAAAACTGTGAGAGGAGGTACTTCTGAAGAATTGTGTGGTTTTTGATTCGCTTTAACCCAGCGTAAAAATTTACAAGGTGCTCTATTTGAGAAAAGCTATATTTTTAAATTTCAAGTTTCTCGGGTTCGAACATATATTTTGAACACCCTGTAGCATTTATCTCCAATACATCTTCTCCAGAATATAGGCTTAAGCTTGGTCTTTCCTTGGTCCAAATATAAAACTTTTCCTAACAAAACACAGGATGGTATACATATAATAACAAGGTAATACGCGTAAATGCAATTTTACATGCATAAAATCTATATAAATAAAGTTTTATTATTGAACTTTGAACCCAAAAATCGAATGATATACAGGGTGTTCCATTACAGAAATAATTTGTCTTATCCTGATTTTTTGGAGCATTCTGTATAGTCAAGAATAATTTGCAATGCGCACACTTACTAGCCATATAATATGATGAATAAATCTTACTGCCAAAATTTACCCATAAAGCACCAGTGCACTTCGCTTTATGGTTGACTTACCCGGTGCATATATTTAAATCGTCTAAGTCTTCTTTACTTTTTTTTCGAAATCCTAAAGGAAAACCTCTTTTTTAACCGCTACCTGGGAAGTAAGTTCCACGAATAATTAATGAGCGACTTTTTCCGACGGTTTATCTAATGTTCGCTGCCAGTCCAGAAGTAAATCTTGTGGATTTAATAAAATACTTCTGTTTTTTGGGTTTTAAAAAACTATTGAATACATTGATCATCTTCATCTTCATCATATAAACATTCCTTTTCAGCACTATCTTACTACAACTTATTTTCAGTGGAATAGTAAATTTTATGAACAGATTGATGGTGTAGCAATGGGTAGTCCCCATTAGCGTTACAAAACACACCTAGAAAACCTTCAGTTTGGTATAGATATGTAGATGACACATTTATTATTTCTAGACATGGAGAAGAGGCATTGAATGAATTTTTGGTTTTTATAAATGGTATACATCCCAGCATTCAGTTTACCATGAAAAAAGAAACTAATGGAAGTTTACCATTTCTTGACATATTAATATCTAAAAATAATAATTCACTATCTTTTAAGGTTTTACAGAAAGCCAACACACACCGATTGATGCCTTCATAAATTATCCAACCACCATCTACGTCAAAAAATTGGTGTAATTACATCTTTAGTAGATCGAGCAAAACAAATGTATGACCCTAAATTTTTGATGATGAGTATAAATATTTAACATAGTCCTTAAGAGGATGATGGATATTCACTTACAGATACTATTAATGCTATTACACCTTCTAGATGTAACCTTGAAGAAAAACCAGTTCTTAATGTTGGTACTGATCTTATTCCTTTCATAGCTAATATTACAGATAGAATTAAAAAAAATTCTAACTAAATATGGCACTAGGACTATTTTTAAACCTGCAAGAAAAATTAAAGAACATTTAAAATCACCTAAAGATGTTTCAAACCCATCATCATCTTCCGGAGTGTATAAGTTATCTTGTTCATGTAGAAAAGTACATCGGAACCACAAAACGTAGCTTTGATACAAGACGTAAAGAACATATGAGATTTTGTAGACTAAGTCAACCAGAGAAGTGTGCGGTAGCTGACCGTGCTTTAAATAGTCTAAATCATGACGTTCAATTTGTCAATATGGCAAAATTGTGAAGTCAAACTCATTATTACGTTCGGTTACAACGTAAAGTTATTGAGGTATATATAAACATCCTAATAATTTTAATAAACAGGAATAAAATCTGCGTTTAAATAGGTTTTGTATCTTACAATTAAAAAAAGGCATGATGATAGGTCTTGATTTTGATTTTAATTTTGACTTTTGTTATATCTAGGTTTTTTGCTGTGTTTTTCCTAGACCTTGAAGTAAATGCTTTACCAATTATATGTTAAATTACCACATCATTATAAATTAACATAAGTAGTTGATATTAAAATTAAGATTACAAAATTACATAAAGCGTTCTGTATTATGCTTTTCAGTGTTAATAACACTTGCAATTATTGACAAAACTATTTCTTTGTTAGATTTGACGGATTTTTTTAATTGACGTCATGTTTATATTTGTGAATGCTTCTATCATTTTCAACATTACACTTACATTATAACTTGATTAAATTTGGCTAAAAGTGTTTTTTGTCTGACATTTTCATTGTTAGCCGTTGACCGTTAGAGGGTGTTTTGGTTTGTCATCTTTAAGACAGTTTAACAATATTTAATTTTTGATGATCTTGTTATCCTTTACTATAATTTAATTCTATGGTTGGTTTATACGTTTCTGAAAGTATTATACTACTAGCAGGCTGATGTTTATGCTTTAAGTTTTCAATTTTCATAAAATTGTTTCAACATTTAACAATTTTAATAGATATCATTAACTATTAAACTATTGTAAGCAGTTTAAGGTATTATATGTGCATCAAACCTTTTCCTATAGCGACCACTATTAACTTCAGCGTCCTTATTTATGGCCATGAAACCAAACGAATCTACCGAGCACTTTAAACACACATCCCGAAACAATTTCATACTTATGGTGGGACTTATAAGATCCTAAGATCCTTATACACATGTTTTAGGTTTAATTCAACTTGCTCAAATAATTTGATTAGATTCGCATTATCACGAATTAATTGCTTTGGAATTTTACTGTAAGTTTGATCCAAATAGAAACAGTTAATATCATTACGTCTACCCACATAAAAATATGCCTTTATGTTATTTTGCTTTTCACAAGCGATATCATCGAAAATAAAAATATGGTTTGATTTTGCACAATTAGGTTCAATCACATCTTGATTATAACTGAAGGCAAAGTAACCTATATTCTTCCTGTATTCTTTCTTGTAAAAGTTTGTGAATGTTTTGATTCAATGACTAGAGTGTACGTACACATGTTTAAATTTCAAACCATTTTTTTCAGTAAGCAGACTGATCAATGGGTTTGGTTTTCCGCAGTTGTAAGGACCTCATATAATGCCACGTACACTATTAGGAAGGAAATTTACGTTGGAACAGTTTAATCTACGGTCGTTATGTACCTTACTCTAGAAAAAGACATTAAAATTTCCTCGGTTGGTACCGGGGACTCATAATCCGAGATCATTCGCGAATTCAAGAACCGAGCATGTAAACATATGCGACAACCGTCATGGGACTGGCATATTCGGTCGCCTCTCTTTTGATGACACCCAACTTTAGCATGCCATTTATTTCCTCCTCTACAGATGCTCTCAAACAGAAAGGGATAGGATAGGGCCTATGCAAAAATGAAATAATGTCATGTAGTTTAATAACACGCGTATATTTGTTGGTACGACTTGGGAAATCGGTAAATACTTCGATGTTTCTTAACTTTTCTTCCATTTCTTTCGTAACATCCAATGTTACTTTGATGGAGTCGGCGAGAACTGACGCCGTTTGGGAAAACGAAACAGGTTCTGTGGTCGTTTGATCAATGCATTGGTCAGCGATATTGAACGAGATAGAGTATTCCGTTGTTCCATTGCGGACGGTTAAGACATTATCCACAAAATTTATCTTCCTCGAGAAGGAATAGGGCCAATCTACCCCCAGGATAGCAGGCCTCATTCAATTTTTGATTACCAAAAAATAATGTTCAAACGCAGCGGGGATATTCTCAATTGAAATCTGGAGTCTGAAATCTGACCCTAGCACTCTTTTGTCCCACAGCTCCTCCCAGCTGCGTCATTTCTCAGTTTCTTTGTTTCAATAGCCAAAAATCGTTCTAAAAAGGAAAGAGCTCGATTCAAGCTCCAGTCTTAACAGACTCCTCATAATGACTGAGTGGCAACAGGATATTGACGCACTATTTCGTACAAAACAACTCACTCAGAGATGGGAGGTCAAAAAGGCGATAGTCATTAATTTGTTTCAGAAAATATTCGGCTAGAGACAAACCTTTTTCTGCTGAATTCTGGCTGATAACGCATGTTATAGAGTTTATTACGTTCAATGACCTGTTTCTCGGGCGACCAAAAATCTCGCCAATCGGCCTCAGTTATCAATGCCCAACTTTTGGGCACCGGATTCTAGACACGTTTTTGCCGCTCTCAAGTAATCCTCACCCTACAAGTGCTACGATTCCGCAAACTATTCAAATTTACGCAAGAAAGCAAGAGGGTGCAACAAATAATTACCGCGAAAAATTGGCGCTCTAATTTTAAAGAGAACATAGTTTTATTAGATAGCGCCAACAAAATATTGCGACATTACGTACCTGAAAAGCTACCATCAGCGTTTTGAGAACATTGTTCATAATCAGGGAGTGTATTGCCATATCCGTTCACTTTACACGGCGTAAAGGTAGTAAAGCGTGCAGATTACTATTTCTAATACTAAGTGATTGACCTTCACAAAAATGCGATGAAGAGGCTTTGTCCGCAGATAGTCCCGAACCCTGTACGCCATTTTGATCTCCATTTCCGGGTGAAGTGACTAGCTTTTCGATGGTCCTCTGCATCACAGCGCTCTGTACCGTTAGTGATTAATTACTAACCAGTGACATTTTTTATTTAGGATCGACGCATAAGAATTTCCATTGGTTCGTTACGCCCCTTCAGTAAAGCGTTAAGCGTATACCTGCTAGTCAAACCCCAATATGTATTTTTCAACCCATGCCAAATATCACTTACATACATTCTCACACTTCTTACACAAAAATATATAAATGAAATATTTTGAAAACGTTAGCAAAGTACAACGTATTATCAAGACATTAAAAATCCACTCATTATCTTTTCTATCGCGGTAACATTGGCGATTTGACAAACGTTTATAACAATAATAAAATTTTCACGGTCCGCTACCTATATATATATATATATATATATATATATATATATATATATATATATATATATATATATATATATAATTTGGGATGTTTAAAATTAAATTGTGGGGATAGGGATCAATTAGTATTAGGTAAAATAAATTTAAATGTTGAGATGATAATTATATGATTAATGAATTTAACTTTGCACCGGACTAGCTCAATCTCAATTTGGGGATAGGGATCAAATGTATTTAGTTTGGAAAATTAAATTTATATTTAATCTGAATGTGTGTATAAGATTTACACTTTATAAAATTATTACAAATGTATAAAATTTATTCTGAATAGAATTTACTTCCAACGCATGCGTTGTAATGTAATTAAGCGAAGTAATAATGTCAAAATTGTCAAATAATAATTTAGAAATTAACTGTTTATGTCCACAAAGAAAATAATTTAAAATTTTGTTTACTTTACAAGTGTTTATACAAGTAATTGTTTGAAATTCTATACCAATACATATATCTAATGAATAATAATTTGCAGGAAATTTACCAAATAAATGTCCACAATAAATAGGGTTATATACAAAAAAAGTGACTCACATATACTGTCCTCAATGCAAGTTGATGTCTTCGAGTAGTTACAACTTGATGCAGGCACTTTCCACTCGATTCAAGCTGTTACCATCCACCCATATGCAGCTAACCGGTACTTGGATTGTCGATGACAGCAACTTCCAAAAAAACTAATGATGTTTCTTTCCAAATCGGCAACACTCCAGTCACTTATTTTAATTTGGTAAAACTTTTTTATTTAGATAAATTAAAACTTATTGATTGTTATCGTTTAAAAAGAAATGTTTAAATGTTGTCCAAAATTTTGTTATTGTCACTTTTATTTTAGATACCGGATCAAATTTATTTTATTTAGAAGAAATTGTACCCAGAAATAAAACACCAATAACCAAATAAATGTGATTTTAATTTGGTAGAACGGAATTAAATTAAATATGATAACACGAAAAATTCTTAACAAAATCGTAACACAAATTAACTCGTACATTATTTTCCGAAAACTAGCAGGTATCGGAGACCGAACTATTTTATTTTATCGCCGGTATAAAAACAATTGCTCCCGAATTATTTTCTTCGTAAATTAAAACTTTCTTTACGATGATTAATTTAGGTTATGAAAACTTACTTTTTTACACAAATGCACAACACTGCTTTAACCTTATTTTAAACTTTAACAAATTCTAGAGAGATCAGCACTTCCAGGGCAATTCCTTTTATACCTTTTTGGTTGTTACTAAAAATTCAATTTTTTTTCAGCCATATTACCTAAGTAACTAAGGCTCTGATTTACAAATTTGGACTAAAATGGAAATTTGGCCATAACTTTCTTATAAATTAACGAATTTAAAAACTAACAACAGAAATACAAACTACATAAAATTTCGAACAAAAAGACCCCTAACAAGCTATGGTTCCTAAAAATAATATACAAAATCACTTAATCTAAATTGAATATGCTTATAACTATTTAAACTTACAAGCTACACTTAATCTAATTGCATAAACGGAATTCTGAGAAAATTTTACATAAGAACACGTACTTTTAGTGTTAGAAATATCGAATTTAAAGGAATTTTAAGTTTATGTAAAAATATTCTAAATTCACCTCATATTTAACACAATTTTGCGGTGAAACGCAATGTATCCTTATAAAAACTGTGAGATACTGTGAAAGAACTCCTATTAATTGCTTTAAGAGCATAATTTAAGCCTAATAATATGAAAAAACTATAAAATTATGGAAAAAACCTAGAAATTATAACCTAACCAAACTTAAATCTAAAATTGGAAATAACTCATATTTAAAAATGTTTTCAACACTCAAAATGTTATGTTAGAAGTTTGTAATGCTTGTCTTTATTATTTTCACTATACATTTCTAATGCATTAAGTCATATAGTGTTGCATTAAAAAAGTCTCTTCGTCTAACGCACTTACTGAAGTTTTCATTATAAAAATATATATCACTATGAATGTCTTTATGCTAAATTGTTCTATGCATTGTACTTGCTGTTAAACTTATATCACAATGTTTGTCACTGAGTTGCTTCCAGAAATATGTGAGAAAAATGTCTAAAATGTCCATATTATAACCCTTTTATTAAATTTTTACACTTCCTGCTTTCGAAAACTATATATATACAATATACATGATATACATATACACATATATACATAATCCTAACTATACAGTTTATGTTTAAACACCTGTAAAGTGTTCACTTGCCAAAATACCCTTGAAAAATTGACTTTTATTGAAATAAATGAAATGCTAAATTGACTTTACGAAAATGGGTGTATTTAACATTCTTGACATTTTTGTTGGTAGCACAATGCTTTTTATGATGAAACCAAACTATGTAAATAATATTCAGACTAATTTATACAAAACAAATCTATTTTAAACACATCGTGAACCAGATTTCTATAAAACAATGTCTCGCACATGTATCGAGCTTGAAATCGCCCCTTTTTATTACTAAATTGTCCTTTAAACTGTCCGATCCTTCTTTTATTTCTTTCTGAACATCTCAATATATATATATATATATATATATATATATATATATATGTATATATATATATATACAAAACTGGGACGTAAAAGTATATATCGCTATTACCTTCGGTGGACGGTTAGTTATTATCAAAGTTGTCTGAGAGGGTCGGGCGGTGAACTGCAGTTGGACTATCGCGGTATAATCGGGTTACTCGAGCGCCAATCTAGGTAACTGGTGATATAGAGGCCTAGATTCCTCTTTGCAGAGAATTAAATGGGTGAAAGCGGTCCAAGTAGCGTCAGTGAAGATGTCGCTCTACCGGGGTTTCTGAAGATTTAAATCGGTGCCGGTATTTAAAACTTGTGCCGTTGTTGAATCAGAAATGCGCGGTCTCGGTATTACGACTCCAAAATAAATTCAGTTACCAAAAAATAAAACTCCTGATACGGGGGTCGGAAGCAAATGTATTCTGTGTCGGATAAATAATAAAAAAAATAATTTTATAAGTTGGAAATTAAACTCCAGAACGATTCGTCAAACGAAAAAAAAATATATAAACCAAACTCTCGGTCTCAGTACAGAAATTAATTTTGTCGCAGGTAAGTGGGACAGATTAAATTAATGTTGGCGACGTCAATTAATAAGATAATGTTTCGCCAACGGTGGCGGAGAAAAAATAATACCTAAATTCCTGAAATAAAAAAATGTATATATAACAAACAAGAACCAAAAACGCATTCAAGACGGTAAAGAAATAAACTAATACTTTTTCATACACGGTCAGCTATCACTGAAGAAATAGTAGTGGTAAAACAAAATTAAAAACTCCCGTGATTAAAATAATTAACGGAACCATGGAAAAATATTTATAATTACCAACGGAGACGGAAAACCGAAACTAAAATCGTAAAAAAAAATATAAACTAAAAATGTCGTTTGTCTAAACAGGCTATAAAATAATAAACTAATTAACCGTGGATCTGTTTGAGACGGCCTATCGGTATAACTAAAATAAATGTTATATTCTGACACCTTAAATAACAGATCGTACAAGATCCAAAATTATACAACAAAATCAGAAAAGAATATTGGTAATTAATAATCGGCTACTTGCTGCTAATAAAAATTATGTTAGTCGATATAGAATTAATAAGTATAGTAGGTGCAATATTTGTATCACCCGGTATCTACACGAGTATCGGCTTGTGACGGAAAACTACAACTAAATTCCAAAAAGAATATATAAACACAGTGTGTTTGTCCGGCACTAATAAAGGCGGCTATATAAAACAAAAATGATCGAGAAATTTATTCTTTTAAGACTAACATAAAAGAAAAATTCTGATTACAAAACTTAACCAGCTGAGCTACAACATAGAAATCGCGTCTATGTAAATGCTTACACTAAATTTCAAAATTTAAAGTGCAATCTGTGACGGAAACCTTGAAACAATGAGGTAAATAATAAAATTCCGGATCTTTTGCGATAATTGCACACATGCAAATACAATGTTCGTTAAATATATTTGCCGTACGTAAAATATCTACTAATATAAGATTTACTATTTGTATCTTAGGTAAAAATAATAGCGGACGGTAATTGAGCAACACATCGACAGTAGTAGGTAAATTAAATTAATATTCATAATCAATAACTTACTCAAATAGATCAGAGCATGCACACGCACTCACTTCACAAAACTGGTATTAATAATAATTTTATTCAAGTTTTGAATAGTCCAAAACATATCGCGTTTGGCGTATTTGATAAGAAAACTCGTCTTTTGAACCTGAAATATTTTTATGTGAAATGGGAAATGTTTTTATATTAAAATTGTGAATTTATGAATTATAATGAAAATCACAAGTATACCGGACGGTTAATACATCGCTATTTAACAATTTATACGGTTGTTCGGTAACGGAAATTATACAAGTAATCGATTACAGATTACTTTTGTAATCGCTATACCGATTACAGAAACGGTTACTTTGTTGGATACTTGGAGAATGTTTTGTTTTCCTCTAATTCAAAGGCACCCGAGGTTACTTGCGCTAAGTCTGATGTCATACCCGTGACCCTTGAAATAAACGTTTTTCCCTCTTTAACATATTACAGACAGATCACAGAACGAACAAAACAAAACAAAAAGGTTTGGTGATTTGGAATCCTCCTGTTGGGAAATCTTCGTTCATATTCCCTAACGGCAGCTCTCGCATTTCCATCACAAAATCCATAAATGTAAATGATGTCAGCATACTCTTCATTAGAAAATTGAAAAGGCATTTTAAATTTAAATTACACTTAATTTACTACAATCCACTTTGTCATTATTAGAACACAAACGAATAAATGACAGATTGTTTCGGTTTTGTTTTTCCAGTTGTACTTTTGAAAAAATATGTGATCATTTATAAACTTTAAACGCTTGTATCTGGGTAACTATTGCGAATCAGACCTATGTTTATGGGACTTTTTTTACTTAAATTGACCCAAGGAATATACCATTTCAGTTTGTACAGTTCCTCACCGGACACCCTGTATATATATATATATATATATATATATATATATATATATATATATATATATATATATATATATATATATATATATAACGATGTACCCCAACTGGTGCAGATTTATATATTTTAATCAGAAAGCGGGTTTAATTCAAATCATCTAGTAAATATGGGCGACTGTTGTATATCTTATAGTGATTAGATGGAGGGACTGAAAACAATTGAACCGTATCCATTTTTCATCGCACATTACAAGTTGCTTGAGAAATGGGTCGAGTTCATTGCGTTTTAATAACATTTCACTGATGGAAATTCGATGTATTACATTTTTTGCGTTAAATCGTGTAGCACCCAAACATCGGGTGTTTTCGATAGATGTTTAGTGTATCTGTGATGTTTTGAGTGATTGCATTCCGGTCTAATACCACCAGTTGCGGAATTTCATCGGCTTTTTCAGTGACTGGCCGACATGAGTGAGATGCACCTTTCACATCGAAATTTCCAGAACGGAATCTATTAAACCAAAGTTATACGGCACGTTCCTCAGCGTAAACTACACAGATCTTTCTGCATGTTTTTACACCACATTTCCCTTTTTTATAGCAAAAAGCATAACACAGCGGATTTCTTCGGAAATTTCACTCATTTTCACACGCTTATAACTTTTAACACAAACAACGAAAAACAACGCTGTCAACAAACAAATGTAACCTGCAATATCAGCTGTCAATCGCGCCGTTCATTTAACATTCAAAGATTACTGTATCGGGCAATATAGAGTTACTATATAGAAAAAGTACCGCAATTGACGCAATTACTCCAGAAAAGGGCGGGAAATTTGAATTGAAGGAAAGGTATTGTTGTCAGATAGTACCGTAATACTTAGCATTGTCTATGTACATATTATTCATACATAAGCAATGGGATTATACTCAAAACTATCAGGCAAAGAAATCCTTACCCACGCAGGTTCAATATAAAGTCTTTTTTCTGACTATCAAAACGAGTTGTACAAATAATTATTAAAATACAAAATCAAGTCGTTATTTTTTATTTCAAAAACATCACTTATTTAATATCTTTAAAAGTGCATTCATAGCAACACTTATGCTCTTTCTAACAATCTCCTTAGATTTAATTTTTTTAACCTCTTCCTTGCTATAAATTTTTAATGCAAAAAAACCTGGTTCTAAAATAGTAGATTTCGCAACTAGTGCGCTGTTTACACATTTCTTGATGCGAGGTCGTTCTTTTTTACCCGAGGCGTAGCCGAGGGATAAAATATATGACCGAGCACCAAAAAGGTGACAGCGCACGTGTTGCGAATAAAATTTTTTGTAATCGTTTACATAAAATTAGAAAAAAATTAAATTTTGAAATATTTGTTAACAAATGTCAAATTAAATACATAAATAAAAAAGTTTATGTATTTAGTTATATACCACTTTTCGCTTTATGTATTAAAAGTAACGATTACAAAAAATAAATTTACAGCTTTTCTCCAGTATTAGTATGACACATACCTACAGTGCACAAGAAATGATTTTGAAATGTCTTCATAATGAATCTTATTACTTAATAGGTCTAATTTGAATTTTCTAAAATATTCTTCGGCACTCAAGAAATAATGGAAGACTTCTAACTTGGGATAAATTCTCCTTATAACTAATCGTCATTAAAATGTACCTGAAAAGACAGTGTAATAAGAAATACAAATTGTAACGAAATAGTATCCATATTACGATTTTAATACCAAAACAATATTACCTATCCCTTGCCGGTAATTCCCTTCTGTTAATGAAATTTAACCACACTTTTCTTCTCTGGTCCTCATTTTTGGCTGTGGGTACACTAAATAATCGATAGCCGTCTTCGCTACGATTACTGCATTCAGGAACACAACAACCCGGTATTTCTTTGAATAAGTCTTGAAAAATTCTTCAATTCGTTCGCATAGAAAAATGATCACAACTGACAGCTGACTACTAAGAGGTCATGACGTCACTAGCCACCATTTTATCTCCAAAGTAACGGCCAAACCAATTGCGGTACTCTGTCTATATAAGAACTCTAGGGTAATACTACCACCAGCACCACGTCGTGACAAAAAACCAAAAATACTTATGCCTGTACCTATTATATTCACTAATTGTATTTTCTTTTAGTGAATGCTTATAATATTCTGATGATAAACGAAGGGCTAAATTAATTATAAGATTAATATAACTTGATTTGAAGACAGAACGTTTTTATGAATTAAACTAAATAAGAATTGAAATTCATATATGACTTTTATCGCAATACCCTGCTAAGAGTGATTATTTCATGTAATATAAATTAATTATCAACGATAATTTGAAAGTTAATATTACATCGCAATTTTGTTATTTAGTGTCTTGATTTCATTTTAGATGTATTTTATTTTGACATTCATACCTATAATGTAGCATGCTTTAAAATGGGTGTCCACATGTAAATGTAGTGGAGGCATAAGCTTCCGGGTAAAAGAGCACAAGGCCTCCTTGGGAAGATAACTGCAGTAACACTAAAGTTAATCGTTGGAATACCGTGTGCGAGCAGGTATGAAATAATGTTAACTTTTTGGTTCATTAATTTTAAACCTAGACCTTTAACATGTTTTTACTTATACTACAGTTAGCTAACTGTATAACAGGGTGATCACCATTTATGAGATACAGGCCTGTATTAAATATTATAATATTACCATTTTGATTTATTAAGGTTTGAGTGGGTGATTGCAACTTTGATCCTTCAATAAGCAATAGAATACAAATACGTAGTATTCCATGTATTCATTACTAACTAGACGTGCCCGTCGCGTGTTGCTGCGATTTCAGAATGGGGGGGCGGTATTTAAATTTTGTGATACACGTGTCCCATAATTTTAATTGAAGAGTACGTGTACCAGTTTTCGGGTCAATCGACTCAGAGTAGTTTCACAAAAAAATTCAACCCCCCATTTCAGCTTCTTAGGGGTGGAATTTCGAAAAATCCTTAGTGGATACCTACACTTCACAAAAAACACACGCTCCAAATTTCATGCCTACAAGACCAGCGGATTAGGCTGCGCGTTGATATATCCGTCAGTCAAGACTTTGAACTGTATGTACAGGGTCGCCCAACGAAAAATGGACCCACCCCACTACAATCAGAAAACCGAAAAATATTTTTAAATTCGCCGAGACCCGTCGATTTTTGTTCTTGGGGGGAGCTTTTTGTACAGCCAAGCCAACTCGAGAAACAAGAAACAATAAATAAGAAACAGGGTATTTGTTTATAAATTACTACGCATACGTTGGTTTGTGAACTTTTCGTTTTTCGCCAATAGTTTTTTCAAACCTCAACCAATTTCCAAAAACGATGCATCACTGTATTCGCAATGAAAAGGGGTAGTTGCATTTGAAATTTTATTTTATTCTCCCCTAGATACCCGCAACACATATATCCCGTAACAACTCTTTCACACAAGGTTGGTGATCCTACTACCTTTGTCATTAAAAATTAGATGATCATTTGGCTTTTGTAAGTTCGCGTATTAACTTTGATTTTACATTCGAGTTGAGCCGTCATTAGACTTGGAATAAATTACAAATGGTACTTTTTCTTGGAATGCGAGCTTTTTAACAGCAAATTCATCTTCGCTTCGGTAGGTAGCCTAGGAGAGCAATGATTAACTTGATAACAGTGAGTGGTATGTTTTGTAGAGGGCGATCTGAAGAAAAATGGTTTAAGCATCGGTAACGGATAAATTGCTTGCACTGGTAATTCGATAGCCTTTTAGAAACTAGGGCTGACAATTTTAATCCAAGTGAAATGATATACAGCGCTATTTTTTTGCATTAATAACACCCGCGGTTTGATCATTAGTAGAAATTACTAAAAGATTTATAGGATCCCTGTCACTATTTCGATTTTCACTTAATACAAATGGTAAAGATGCAATAAGATTCCTCAATTTTACTTAAAGTGTATTAAATGCAATGCTGTTTTTCATCCTGGATGTGCGAAACATATTAAAAACATTAAAATCATTGATGATAAGTAATTGGATTGTTGTGATGGCGATAATGCAGCTCAACCTGATGATAGCGGTATTGTTGACAATTATACAACTTCTATAAAATTGTATGAATTAGAAATGAAATTTTTAAAAGAGCTAATTGTTGAAAAGACAAACTGATTAATAATCAGAATATAACAATTCACCCACTTCAAAACCAAATATTACTTTTATATAAGTTACATTCTGATGACAGTAATAGGGTCAATGCTATTAATTCTACGTCTACAGTTTTAAGTATGAATGGCAAGGATGCACAAATTAATAATATGCGTGCTCAACCAAGTGGGGAAAAAACTGATGCTGATGTTAAGTCCTCTAATGTAATCATCAATGACAATTCATCTCGTAGAAGCACTGATAGGAATTGTGATCCTAGTATTGTGCAGAATATATCAGATAATGCAAATGGCAGGTTAACTCAATGGAAAACCGTGCACAAAAAACAAAAAAACAAAAACATTAATTCTCCTGTGGTTTGCAGTAACGATAAAGAAGCGTTTTGCGCAATCAAAGCCGCCGTTTTAGGATCGTATTTACATGTTTATAAATTGTATCCGTCTACAAGTGAAACCAATATTTTAAATTATCCTCAACCTATCTTTCCTGAAGTTTCTTGTGAAAAGCTGGAGTCTTTTAAAGTGTCCGTCAACTCATCATCTTTAGATAAAATCGTGGATCCCACTATCTGGCCTAAAGGTACATGTATCAACCGTTTTTTCTTCCGAAGAACAAAGGCTATGACCATTACTTAACACCTACTTTAACCAGGAACGTGTATAAATGAAGGGTCAACTTCGATATTTTTTTTCTTTGTTTGTGGACCTGAACAGGCTAAATTTGACCTATCGTGCTAAAGCACTCAGGAACATTTAGGAGTATGGATAGAGGGATAATGAGTTGCCAATAGATGCCTATGAACAGCTACCTTAAATTTTCTCATATCATAAGTGAGAGTAAAGCAGGAGCTAGGGAGATCATTCCAGAGTTTAGAAGCCGTGTAGAAAAATGTGTATTGGGCCCGTTTGGTACCACAAGTGGAGATTTGTACTGCATACTGATGATGTGAATGAGCGAACCGAGCGTTTCTCGCAAAGATAGCCCGAGATGGTATCAAAGAATATAATTCAGCAGCACAATAGCCGTTGTAATAACGATAATACAAAGAAAGAACTGAAACCATCCTTCTATTCTCAAGGGACTGTATCTGACAAATTAAAGACGGGTCATTTATAAGCCTCTTTTGAACACGATCAACGATATCGAGAGCGTATTGGGGAGCACTAACCCAGAAGTGAGAATTGTATTCCAGGTGAGGCCGAATTTGGGCCTTATACAGCAGAAGGAGTTGTCGAGAGATAAAGTACTGCTTAGATCTGTACAAAAAGCCTATTTTACGAGCAGCTGTTTTGGTAGCTGACAGAAGATGGCCAACCCATGAGAGATTTGAAGATACAGTCATACCCAACAGAGCAATAGGGTTTGAAAACTTAAGAACTGAGCCATTCATACCTACAACAGGAAATGATCGATCTTTTTTGGCGGACACAAGGCAACGCTGAGTTTTGTTAGCATTAAATTTAACTAGATTATTGCTTCCCCATTCGAGAATACGTTGAATGTCTTTGTTGATTGAATTTGCCATTTCAGCTTTAATTTCTTGATTTGACATAGAAGGTGGATTATCACTATGAGTAGACTGAGATGAACTACAGTGAAGAGTGCTATCGTCAGCAAAGCAATGGATAGGGTTAGTTGTTGAAGAAATAAGGTCATTTATGTACAGCAGAAAAAGTGTAGGCGCTATAACGGATCCCTGTGGTACGCCCGGGTTAATGCTAACTTCTTTTCAAAAAAAGTCAACTACGACACGCATTCGTCTTTTATCAAGGAAACTAGAAACCCAGTTGATGAGCGTATCATTTAACCCAAACGAGGTGAGTTTGGCAAGTAAACACTTATGCCAAACTTGGTCAAATGCCTTTGAGGTATCTAAAGCGACTACAACTGTTTCACCGGACTGCTCTACTGTATTGTTCCAAACTTGGGTCACATATGAAAGAAGATCAACTGTTGAACGACTTTGCCTAAACCCATATTGGTGGTCACTTAGGAGTTTGTTAGTTTCAAGGAACGTGAGCAGTTGCTGATTGATGGCTTTTTCCATGATTTTAGACAAAATGGAAATGATGGCAATTGGTCGGTAGCTTCAGGGATCGGTCTTATCGCCTTTTTTGGGAATGGGTTGAACATTTGCTAACTTCCATGATGAAGGGAATTCCCCAGAACACATAAAGATCGTATAGAGCTTAGATATAGGACTGGTACTAGTTCTGGGGAACATTTCTTTAAGACAATAGGGATATCGTCTGGGCCAGTCGCCTTATTGAGATCAAGCCTACTGATGATCGATTCCAAGAGCTTGTACCGAAAATGAATTGGTTTCACAGCGTATGAAGAAGAGTTGACTAGGGGCACATTTTTTCCAGAATTATTGAGACACGAGTTTGATGCAAACAAATCCACAAAAACATTGACTTTGTCTACAGGACCAGCAACTACCGATTCGTCAATACATGTCAGGGGGGGAAATGAAGATGTTCCAAAGTTTTTACTAATGGCTTTAGCTAAAGACCAAAATTTACGGCTGCCTAAAGAAGATGTAGCTAGTTCATTGCATTTTTGTTGTTCGAACAACTTTTTAGTTTTAGTGATGACACTTTTCAGATATTTCTAGCACCAACGTATTCTACATGACTGTCGGCCGATTTATTTGATTTCCATTTAATGTAATATTTATTTTTTAAAGATATTGCATCAGCACAAGCCTTATTGAACCAGGATTGGGAACGTGAATGACCTATACGGTACTGTTTTTTGGGAATTCCATTTCCATGAGGATGACTTCAGATACTGAAAGAGCGATGTCCGAAGAAGAGGACGACTTAAAGCAATATTCACGACATGGAAAGGTTGCAAAGAAATCCCGTAAATTACTCCATCGAGGTTTGATGTAAGAAAGAGATCTAGAAGATGTGGAGTATCGTTTGGGTTATCAGGGATTCTTGTGGGTTCAGAAATCATTTGTGTGAGATCACATGAAATAGCAATGCACTATGACCAGCCGGATTTGTAGTAGATGAAAACTGAAGCCAATTAGAGTAATGAACATTGAAATCGCCTACAATTGAGATATCGTAAGATGGAAACTGAGACAGCAGGTACTCAACTTTCATACTAAGGTAGTCGAAGAAGTCTGAAAGATACTGTCATTAGGAGACCTATAAATGCAACAGTAGAATTTCACAAAATTAGGACCAGAATGTTTAAACCAAATCACTTCAAAATTTTTATTTTCTAAGGAAGAAACCCTCTTGCAAGCAATTCTGTCCTTGATGTAGGCACATACGCCTCCTTTATATCGAAAGTTAGAGTGAAGGTGGTATTGAGGAAATTGCAAGCCGGGTGACTCGGAGCTTTCAGAAGAGACTTGTGTTTCAGATAGAAACAAAATATCAGGTTGTAATTGTTCAAGATGTTGTTGAATAGCATTTGTTTAAGCGAACATTGGGTTGCCAACTCGGAACAGTTGGACGGTGTTCAAATCGGAGAATGGACAGTGTAGTAATTTTACTGTAGAACTACTAAGATTCATGGTGGCGTAACAATTTTGTGTAAATCGAACAGAATAGCTGAGCCATTACCTTTTATTAATGACTGAAGTATCGAATTGCACTGTGAATTATGTTGAGTGCAGGTCGATATCAACACAGTTGTAATATGTGTCTACTGCTCACCTATTGGCAACTTTGACCATTTCTACTACAATGTCTAGGTAATGCTTGGTAAATTGACTAATTTCAAGATTGTGATCCTGGGTGTCTTCAATGTACGTTTTAATAAAGATGAAAAGTCAGGCATTCCTTGCGAACTATTAAACACATGCATTTATCCAAACTGTTTTCTGTGCTACTCGCAGAGAAAACTGTTTGGATAATATTTTTATCAATTTCTCGACTAACAATTATGCCATAAATATTAGCGGATCTGGCTTGTCCGATCACTTAGGACAGAATGTAGTGCTAATTATTGCGGGGTTGAACTTATTTTTAATATGTTAACAGAGTGCGACTGGGACAGTGTCATTGAATGTAATAATGGGAATGACTGTAATGAATGCTTCCCAAATTTTCTAGAGTTTGTCTCAAATCGCTACTTGTATTGCTTTCCTAATGTTAAACGGACAAGGAAATGTAGTTCTTCGGATAGTAAATGGTTTACTAATAAATTGCAAAAATTAAGAAATAATCTACAATTAATCTGCGAGTTGTATGTTATTTACCGTACAGACAATCTTTATAAAATCAGGAAATCTCTTTGTGCTAATTACGCTAAAGAGATTAAACTAGCTAAAATCGAAGCCAATGATAGATTTATCAATAATGCAGGAAATTCGATCATCGCAATGTGGTCAATAATAAATTCATATAGAAATCGAACCGCATTGTGACTTATCGGCTAACCAGTATAATACTTATTTTGTCAATGTTACAGCTGACATAATGTCTAATCTCCCTAGTTCGAATACTGATCCTATCAGTCATTGAATTTTTCATTTTTCTATATCCACGGCTTTTGATTTCACACTATTTCACAAAGTAAGCGATGTAATTTTTAATTAAAAAACAGTAATTCGAAAGATATTTACGGGTTTAGCGCTACTTTAATTAAGTGCAATATTAACATTTTTGTAAAACCGTTAACATCTTTAATCAACATTATTATTAATTCAGGAGTTTTTCCTGATTCTCTTAAATCAGCTTTAGTCTGGCCTTACTTCAAAAAAGGGAATCCCAAAAATGAACTAGGTAGTTATGGACCTATTTCTATATTACCTGTGTTTAGTAAAATAGTTGAAAAATTATCTATAACCAATTAGTTAATTTCTTTCGTTGAAACTAATAATCTTTTCTATCGTCAACAGTACGATTTTAGTAAAGGAAGATGCACATCGGATGCTACTGTAATGTTTGTCAACGATGCGTTAAAATGTCTTGAGAGGGGCAACATATGGTTGCTGCTTTTGCTGAATTTTCCAAAGCATTTGATTGCGTCTCACATGAAATACTTATTTGTAAACTAAAATTAGTGTATAACCGTGGAAATAAGATCGTGGCATTAATAGCCTCATACTTGAACGAAAGTCAATAGCGTGTAATTTGAAACAACGTTTTATCTGGTACTCTTCCCATACAGTACGGGGTACCTCAGGGTTCTATTCTTGGCCCAATTCTATTTTTAATTTATATTAACGACTTACCCCAATCGATTTCTTCACAAATATCCTGCATTCTTTATGCGGATGATGCAACTCTGATTGCAACCAGTTCTGATATCAATATCGCCTTTCACAATGCTCGTGAGAGTGTCAATCATGCTAACGAGTGGTGTATTAATAATAAATTGAAATTGAACGAGACCAAGACATCATTTCTGCCGTTATCCCTATCGAAAATAAATACTAATATAGACTTTAGTACTGGTATGTCACCTTTGGGCTGCTTTATTGATAATAAGCTAAATTTTGTATCACACTGTGGAAATCTTTTGAAACAGATTAACAAATCAATTTTCTTATTAAAAAAACTGCAAAAAACACGTCGACAAAAGTTCTACGTACAGCTTATTTTGCTTTAATTCAAAGTAATCTGTCTTATACAATTTTAACTTGGGGGCACAGTGCTTCTTGACAATGGATTTTCTGTCTTCAACGTAAAACTGTTAGAATTATTGCTAATCTACAGTTCAGTGAGGATTGTCGAATGGCCTTTATTGAATTAAGAATTTTAACGTTTCCTTTTATATTTATTTTAGAATCTCTTTGTTTCGCCAAAAAACATATTGCGCAAGCTAAACACCAATATGATGTGCATGACCACGATACAAAAGGAAAATGTTCGTTTAGCATTGTGCAGATTAACTAAAAGTCAAAACGGACCTGTTTATCAATCGCACTCTTTATATAATCGACTTCCTAGTCACATTAGATGTTTACCGCTTTCCAAATTTAAAACTAAAGTAAAAGTTCATTATCCCTCTATCCATCCTCCTAAGTGTTCCTGAGCGCTTTAGCGCGGTAGACCTAATTTGGCCTGTTCAGGTCCACAATCACAAAAAAAAATACTTTCTAATTTGAACGCATTTTATTCTTCTGATGAATATGTTGCGAAATGTAGGTTTATATAGTAGGTCGATTTTATTGTGTTTGTATATGTTATTTTTAGAGCATGTGTGTTTTTGCTACTCAACTTTACATTAATTCTTGTATCTGTGTTATTCAATCCGTCGAGTGTAAGTGTACCAACACGTTCGCACAATAAATATTTATTATTATTAATATACTTTTTCCCTGAATGCAATACAAATTAATGGAGAGGTTTTTAATTTTCCAAATCATCCAGCTGAATGGGGAAGTGTATTGAATCATAATTCAAAACATCTTTAAAATGAGGATAACTTTGAACCCTTTCCGTATGACGTTGCGCGGGATATAATGCTGAAACAACAGGCCACAGGAAGCAATATCCGTCATTATTTTTAACATTCACTACCGCACGCTTTACTGCTGTGAAGGAGGGAACTTTAACATAAGTTGAACGACCACCTCTAAATAGAATATAACTTTAATATTCACTTTTAAATGTAAAACTTCATATAATGCCCAACCCGAATCCCTTTCAGCAAACTCCTCTAATTTTGTTTGTAACTTATAATACACGTTTTCATTGTACCAACCACGTAAATTGGTTTTTATTTTTAGCATGCGCTTTATCACCTTTGACCTTGAAAATTCTATGTTTAGATTGGTCATAATTGTAGGTGTGACCTTGAAATTTAAATCAAATAGTGGGGGGCAGGTAACCCTGGTATTCACTAGCGCAAAGCCAATGCTCACGATTATTATGCTATTTGACCTTGAGGAGCATTTAACTAATACAGGAACCACTTAACTTGCTTTTATCAAAGAGGTCATTGAACTTTGATACCAAGAATTGCTTGGGGCGTGGCCTTGACCATGAATAGGTCAATGAACTTTGATTCCAAAAATTGCTGAGACAACAATCTGTATGATACCCTACAGGTGACAATTGATTTCTAGGAATAACTGAATAAACACCTTGAGCCGACCAGATTTGCTTGAACAGTGTGACAATTTCTCAACCAGAACTTCTAAGAATTGATTGTTGACATTGAAAACCTTGATTAGGAATGCCGATAAATTTACCCCTGCATCCCGACAGATGGCCATGACAAATTCCAAGAATTGCTTGGTGAAAATTTCCACTCACGACCCTCCACGAGTGACCTTGAAGTTGTAACACTGATGCAGGGACGTGACCCTCAATAACCTTGACCTAGATAACAATCAGTTTGAATTGTAATACTCTCGGTCAATAAGCTTTGGTCTTGAAATTTATGACCCTGAAAAGTAGACCAAATACAATCAGCTTGCTAACAATACCCTATGCAGGTGACCTTGAGAATTCTAAGAATTGTAACAAACTAATTAACACCTCAACTCGGCCAAGAATTGTTTGGTGACCTTGAAAGCCACATGACCTTTAAAATCAAAGTCCCACGCATGACCTTCAATGACAAAGTCCATTGAATACCCTTGCAGATGACCCTGAGAGGTCTAAGAATATACTCCGATGCAAGGAACGTGTACGTGATGACCAATCATCCGGTTAACTGTGAACGCAAACAGTATAACTCTCGTGACCTTGAAGAATATACTAAGAGCATTCTCCCACATACCAATTGTTAACTGTGAACACAAACAGTATAACGCTCGTAACCTTGAGGAATATACCAAGAGCATCCTCCTATACACCTTTACCCCCAAGTGAGTTAGTATCCCTCTACCTTTACGTGACCTTGATGCAGGCAGTGGGTACATGAGCTTCAATGACCTTGTACTTGGATGTAGCGAATGTATACGAGAGTTTCAATAACCTCGTACTTGGACGCAACAAATGTGTACGAGAAAGTGGATTAGGATCCCTATAGTATATCTACATTCTTGTTTTACCTATGACATCATCACAATTTTAACTCAATCGTAGAAAAGTGAGACTAAGGTGTTTAAATAAACCTATAAACCTTATTTAGTTATGCTGTTTTGCTTTATGATATTTTATCCAAAAATGAAAATCTCGACATCTGTCGTAATTTAGACGTCATCACAATTGTAACTCTATCGTACAACAGTGAGCATACTGTTTTAAGTAAACCTTATTTAGTTACATGATAATGCTTTGACATTTTATCCTACAATGAAAATGACGACGTCTGGCGTAATCTTGTCGTTTTACCCATGACGTCATCACAATTTTAACTCGATCGTACAAAAGTGAGACTAAGCTTTTTAAGTAAACCTTATTTAGTTATAACGAAATGCTTTGACCTTTTAGTCTAAACTGAAAATCACGTCTGGCATAACTTTGTCGTTTTACCTGTGACGTCATTACGATTTTAATTCGATCGTAGGAAACTGGGACTAACGTATTTAAGAAAACCTTATTTAGTTATAGCATAATGCTTTAAGGCATTTTATCCTAAAATGAAAATCACGACGTCTGTCGTAATTTTGTCGTTTTACCTATGACATGTCAATTTTAAATCGACCGTAAAAAAGTGAGATTAAGGTTTTTACGTAAACCTTATTTAGTTATAAGACAATGCTGTATGACATTTTATCCTAAAATGAAAATCTCGATGTCTGGCGCAATTTAGTTCTTTTACCTATGACGTCATCACGACCTTAACTCGATCGTAGCAAAGTGAGACAGTAGTGATTAGGGGACGGTTCTGGACCAATTGAAGGTCACTCGCCGTCTGGTGGTGAGAAATGTAAGCTTTTGGATCTATTCAAGGTCAAACCTTAGGTGAGAAATTAAAATTTTTGAAACTCGCTAAAAATAGAAATTGCAATGTCATCATCAGCATCAGCATATTACAAGGTTACTCTGCGGTCAAACATTTTGGCGGGAAATTTGTCTGTGAAGGTCAGAAGCTAAAAATAGAAAATGCAATGTCATCATCATATTACAATTCTTAGAAGTCTAAAAATAGAGTGGTCAAGGTCAAAGATTATTGACCTGTAGGGGTATCGTATGACATTTCTTAGTTTATAATAAAAGGCTTTCTTTGCGTGTGCATGATTCAATAAACTTTTTATAGGCAAACATGACGAAAGGAATGCATGAAGCAGCTACCCCTAATGTAAAAGCTACCCCTAGTAGGTGATATTTTTTAAGCTGCCCTTTCAAACAAAACAATCAATTTTTCTCGAAAATGGGACAGAATTTGCCAAAAATATATTAAAAGACCCCCCCCCCCATTTGCCCGTGTCGACTTTTCAACGTATTTAACATATATATCAAATTGAAGCAACTACCCCTAATGTAAAAGCTACCCCTAGTAGGTGATAGACATATTTTTTAAGAAGATTTTTCTAAGTTCCAGCCTTTTCAAGCAAAAAAAATCAATTTTTCTCGAAAACGGACCAGAATTCGCCAAAAATAAACTAACCCCCCCCCCCCCCCATCCCTCCAATCGAATTTTCAACGTATCTAGCATATATATCAAATTGGGGAAGCTACCCCTAATGTAAGAGCTACCCTTAGTAGGTGATAGAAACATTTTTTAAGCAGATTTCTCTAAGTTCAGCCTTTTCAAACAAAAAAATTAATTTTTCTCGAAAACGGGCCAGAATTTGCCAAAAATAAATTTTAAAACCCCCCCAACACCCACTGTCGACTTTTCAACGTATCTAACACATAGATCAAATTGGGGCAGCTATCCCTAGTAGGTGATAGAAATTTCAGCCTTTTCAAACAAAAAATCTAAATTTAGAGCTAAAAATAGAAATTGCAAGGCCATCATAATTATCATCATGATCATATTACAGTTCTTAAAAATCTAAAAATAGAGTTTTGAAGGTCAAAGAGAAATGACCTGCAGGGGTATCATATTAAATTTCTTCGAAATCTGAAAGTAGAATCAGTTCATGGAAACATGAAGAATGATAGGTTGTTATATATGTATGTATGTATGATAAAATGTAGATCAAGGTCAAATGGTACTTAGGTTGACTAAATTGTGTGACGGTGAAATAGTTTTCTGAACTAAAAGTAGGACAAGGTGGGTATTTAACAAGTTTAAATATGTAAGGGGTACTCAAATCAAGGACACATTTAGATCAAAATTTAAAGCTAAAAATAGAAATTGTTAGGCCATCATATTACAACTCTTAGATATCTAAATATAGAGTTTTCAAGGTCAAAGAGTAATGACCTGCAGGTGTATCATATTACACTTCTTAGAAAGATAAAAATAGAATCAGTGTATGGAAACAAGAAGAATGACAGGTTATTGTTGTTGTTGTCTATGCTAAAAAAGTAAACCAAGGTCAAATGGTATATTACAATTCTTATAAATCTAAAAATAGAGTGCTCAAACTGAAAGATTATAGACCCACAGGGGGTTTATGGAAACGAAAAGAATTATAGGTTGTCGTCTATGTTAAAAGTAGACCAAAGTCATATTACAACCCCACCGTATGAAAATTACACATGAACCATTTCTTCAACAGTGTTTGGTCCTAGTACAATTGCAAGCAAGTAAAGTCGTTACAATGCAATCAAGCAATAATATCATTCCTGGAGCGATATAAAACAAAGGACAGCATCTCCTGGTGGTAGCAGTTATTCATCATCAGATGCAGATTAGCGTACTGATGCAATTCCCAAAGCATACTCTCCCCTCTACCATAAAAGATCAAAAATTGAAAAGCGTTCTCGAATCAGTAAAGATGGATCTATCTGCATTGAACAATAGCACTTTCTGTAAATCCTTCACGATCGTAAAAGGCTTGGAGGTGGGTGCAAAAATAAAGTGATTGGTATGAATACTATCGACACAAAGCATGGTAAACATATTATCATTGAAACCGAGAACTTTACGATTTTATGAATACTTCAAAAAAAAAGATCACATTGAAAAGTTTAAACAATATCTGGCTGAGAATGACGTGTACTTCACCAGCGCCGGAACTGTAGACAACTAATTTAACACTTCTGTAAAAAAAAAATAACATATATCTATGTATAATTGATTGGAAATAAATCATATATTTTTTATTGCAAAAAAATGTTTTCTATTTTTTGATTAAATGAAGAGTAGGTACATCATAATGAAGAGAGTTGCTATTAATGAAATTAAAAAATATAGCGTATAATATGGTGTCTGCAGGTTTTTATATATTGGCTTAGCTCTTCAAGGTTAAAATTTATTGGTATCATATTACAATTCATACAAACCAATTTTCAAGGTTAAAGTTTATTGACAAGGTATTGAGAGGTTATCGTATTACAGTTCTTATGTTAGGCTTTTCAAGGTTCTTAGAAATAGCAAAGTAAGCATTCTTAACCAATGACACATGTAACTGGCTTTCTGCATGCATAGGTCAAGGTGAGTATTGTTGGACTTTGTGCATGCTCGGTATTGCTCGGGTATCCTCGTGGAGTCTACCCTTCTATATAAGTTGAAATTTTATAATCACATATCATTCGCTTCGACATCATGTTTTTCTAAAAAGTATATATGTGAAAGCACTGTTTTTGCACAGTAAAATAGCTTACGTATTTACTATTGTAATAGTGTTTATAAACCGAATCAGAAAACCAGTTCTATTTGTTTAAATGTAGCATGTAGAAATACTGCACAATTGCATTAGCGCATATACAACGCGCTAACTGTAGGTAAGTTTCGAGACTTTTGGAACACACCACAATTCCAAGGTCCCACATTTCCAAGGTTACCACTTTATCAAGGCTACCACCCGACCAAGGTCGCACAATTGCAGTGTCTGACTCACAAAGCCCCACACGCCCAAGGTTATTCAACAACGGCTTACTTTACAAAGGTCACATACCAGGAAGGCTACTCGTATACCCTACTTCCTCGAGGTCCCATAAACTTACACAATACCTAGGCCAGTCATCTCATACATTAGCAAGGCTATTTGTGATGACCACGCACTGAACGCTACCTGTGTATCCTATCTATTCACCTTACTTTACGCTTAGCTGATACACACCTTAGAAACCAAAAAAATAAAAACGATATATTAATATATTTATTTCCTGTATAAAGAAAGACATGTACAATTATATTACTCAGAAATATGATTCTCTTTAGATTTAGTTTTGATTTAGTACAAGTGCAAAAGGTTCTTTCCACTTCCGTTTCATTACATCTACGTGGACGTGGTGCAAGTAATTGACCATACGTGCAGTGTGGTGCTCATCGGAGATGCTCCTGTAGCGCATTGTCGGATGGCTGCCATCACCATAGTGATATATCTATTGAGGCATATACAATGTGAGATATCTGTCTGTCTGTCCGTCTATCTGTCTGTCTGGTTGTTTATATTTGTCAGTTGGTCTGTCTGTTTGTATGTAAAGCTGTCGACGCACTCAGTCAGTTAGTCTGCGTCTGGTCTGCGGTCGCACTATTGGGGTCACCGTTTTTCTGGAAAGGAAGGGTAAGTATGTGGAGAGCTGTGTCAGTCATACTTACTATGTCTATCTCGATCACTAAGAAAGACCACTTGCCGAAGAGCTAGATTACGAAAGTGGTTCACTTCGTACAATCCTGCAACCTCTTCGACAGTTTTCAATATCATCTCCAGATGTATAATGGCGTGATCATAACCACTGAGTACAGCTAGGCTTATAACACTATTTCAGTCAAGGTATAATGTCAGAAGCCTAGTGTGGGCCCGGTCGAGCTGCTCTTCAAGAGAGCTGTCCGTAATCACATCATAATTACGGACTAATGGTGTTATTGTGGTCAGCTACAAAGACAGAAGTGTTATTATAAAAGTAGTACGAAGGGAATACATACCGTGAATGTGAGACGTTCCTATGATATTATGCGATGTGCATAAAAGAGCCAGTACCACCCTGCAACTATCAGAAAAGCAGAATTGCTTTGAGCGGCACTGTCTCTCGACGCCATCGCACACATGATGTTGTAAACGGGGGGAAGAACAGTGCGGCCAGTAGTCATAGGAATATGGGTATCCCAAAACTAGGTATCGTCAATTTCTTCATCGTCAGTACCGTGCAGGTCACCGTTAGCGTCATCCCCGCGATCCTGGACCTCCTGAGCAACGTCGGCGTCATTGTCGTTTGGAACCTTGTCACAGTCAGCGTTGTCGTTCCGTATGTCATCAGGTACCATTTCCTGTGCACGGTTTTGTACGGTCAGGTCTTGAGCGCTTTCCTCACGTCTGTATATGTTACGTGTTACAGTGTTCATTGTGTCGTCCTCATCGCTGCTCTCTTCCGCGATGATTTCGTTGCAGAAGTCTGTCTGGGTAAGTAAGTGTTGCTGGCGGAGAGCGTCATTGTAGTAGTCGTCGGAATCGTAGCTGTAGGTAGGGTCCATTACCACGTCAGAGTCGTAGTCACCAGCGTTGAGGTATTTGTTGCCACAACAGGAGTAACATAATCCCACAGCACTGTAAGATACTACGCTGCTGATATCACTATCAGTATCAGTTTCGTCGATAAGAAAAGGTGTAGAGGTTTGTTCGTCGCTGATAGTGATAACTTCAGCGTTGGTCAAGTCGAGTATTACTGTATCGGTATCCAGGTTGTGCTCCTGCTCAGAATCCAGGACTACGGTCGTCATCTCGTATATTTCATCGTCACTGGTTTGGCAACCCACGGCGATGGGAGGAATACGAGGAAAGGATATAGATGATCTCAGGGGAAGAAACCTGAGGGGTGAGAGTTGGTGGGAGGACGGGGAGAGGTATTGATGATGCGAGCGGGGCAATGGGGTCGGCATAAATAAATGCCTCAGGCGATGGCGATCGGGGGATCGCGTCAACCTGAGACGTTGGTGTTGATAGGAGGACGGGGATATTGCTTGAGGATGTAAGCGGGAAAGAAGAGTCAGCATAAAATAATGCCTCAAGCAACGGTGTGCGAGAAAGCGCATCAACCTGAAAAAAATAAAGAAAAAACGCTAGAAATGTATCAATACCGAAAAAAAACAAAAAAAAATTAAAATGTAAAAAGGGTGGCTTTTACCTGAGGTAATTCGGCGTGGTCAGATGATGGGGAAGTTGCTCTAGAATAATTCATGGTTAAGTAGTAGTTGGTAGTTATTCGGTAAGGTAGAAGCAGTTGTACCAATGATTTCTGCTGTTTTCGTTTCGCTAAAAATAGGTGTTTCCACCACTAAAAACAACGTTTTTCATGCATTTTCGAAGACAGTTTTCAAGATTTTCTTCTTGTTGGTACATATGTATTTACACGAAGAGTATTTGCTTTTGGAGTCTATAAACCAAAATGCAGCTTGCGCCGTAGAGGGCAATACTGCACCTGCAGTTAACAGAGGTAAGAAAGCGCTTTCACCCATTATTGTACCAGGTAAGTAATTTATGTTCATTGACTTCCTAGGTGCGACAGGTACGGCGGGTGGTCGTATTGCTATCCACAGTAACATACTCTTAGTACCCCGTGATAGTACCCCCGTCCTACGGGGTTGCTGGCAGCAACACCTCATATGGATCACGTGCAGAAGGTGATGTAGCTACTCCATAAAAGTGGTGCTGAGGGCGGCCTGGTGGAGAATGAACAGTAGTTTGACCAGAATGACTGTGAAATAGCTTTGCGGTCTTTAGATACACCACCTCCAGCGGACGACTTATATGTGGTTTTATCATGCAACCATGAGCAGGCAGCCCTGGACGAAATACTGCTTACCCTACAACCTGTAAGTGATCCGTATGAGACTACATCGTCACCCATGAGAGATGATCAGGTAGCAGTGCATTATGTGTTAAGTCCTGGCTGCATTGCTGAATTTGAGGAAGAATGGTCTTCAATTGCGGATCACCCTCAAACCTCTGAGGGTGTTGTACCTGATGATCAGTCGTCTACATCGACAGCTACGGTAGAAGCAGAGGTCAGGGAACATATTTCTGAGAGTGTCTTGAGCCCCACTTGTATCGAAGAGTTTGATCAGGAATGGAGTCCGATGAACTGTTTGACACAATTGGAGCAAATGGAAACATCATCAGAAAGTATTCCCAGTCCTGCGGCTGCTGCAGACCTTTTGGATAATGAATGGTCGATAAATAACGTATTATTATCTAGGAGTCCTGCAGCACCGATGCTACAGTTACCTGCGGTGAGGAATATAGTGGAAAACGCAGTACCTTCTGCTTAGAGTGTATTGAGCCCTAATTGCGCTGCGAAGTTTCTGGAAAACAATTGGTTATAATCCATTGTCTCCAGTCAAAAGCACAGAGTAGGGGGATCTACAATGCTGGGTAGAATATGTGTGAGTAGCAACACTTGATCCCGATTACCCTTCCTATCCAATTCATCCACTACTATACGCCTCAACCTGAGATATCCATGTGCCATAATTCCATTCCTGGCGATAGGTTACGTTGCGTCCTCGTCCGCATCGCTGGATATGATTCTTTTGATAACAGTTCTAATTAATCAAATAAAGTAAAGAAACAAAAGGTGTAAAAAAACTGTGTTACCAAAGAAATCATAACAAAACACGTAACACAACTCTTACTTATGGATATACTCTTTGTTACGGGCCGTAACAAAGCGTTTGAATGTGAATGTCTGAAAAAATTTTCTAGAAAGGATTCTCTACTTCGACACCAAAAAACCTCATATTGGATAAGGATAACAGTAACTACCCCACCTTTTGGAGCGCAAGAGGTTGTGTCGCTAAACCTTACCACAGGTAGCAACACGGTGCAAGCCGGTACTGTCGACAACAACAGAGCAGATTCCTTTGCGAAAACAGGGCCATCAGGTTTGAACAGCTCAAGGAAGCGTAAGTTAGATCAACTCAATGGCTCTGTACAAAAAAATAGTAACACAAGTGTTGATATAGTACACTGCACTGATTGTTCAATAGATGTACCGCGGTATGCTTTTCAAGGACACCTGAGAAGCAACAGGCATAAATCAAATGTATATCTACTCGTTGCTACTGGGTTTGAAGTTATTCGGAATGCGTTTAAACAACGGATTGTTTCGTATAGACAATCCCCAAGCAATACTCACACTGATGTGCGTCTATGAGGGACGTGAAAGTGAATGTTTTGAAACTAATACAAATTCAGTTGCAGAAACACTTCTTAAAATATGAGTTATTTGGTTTGTACTTTTTGAACAGTAGAAAAAGCACAGAACTCAAATCCTTTCAGACTAAATATGATATTTTAAGTGTTGGGATGCTGGTGGAAGATTATTCCCAAAGCATAATGAAAATATTGGATGTCAAACAATCTGAATTTCAGCATAAAGATTCTGGTAAGTGAGAGTCATGAGTATTGTTGTAAACTATTACTCATAAATGTTTTGTAGGGTGGTCACTGGTGCAATTTGCATATTTAGAGGTAAAAATGCTGAAATTTTCTCCTACCACCGGTTCATCCTATATGAAGGTCCCCTCCGAAATTGCGAATAAACATGCTATAGTTAATGTAAGGAATACTGGTAATTGCTGCTACTATTAGTCAGTAACCAAACGGATAATCAGCATTATGTATGGATCAAACATTTTTCTCGTTTACTTACCAACCAAATAACCAGGCGGGATGGGGCCATACATTTTTGCGATTCATGTCTTTATTATTTTAGAACACAGGAGCAATTAACCCGTCACCTCTCACAGGACTGCAACTTTGTGTACACAAAATTACCTGACGTAAAACAAAAAAAAAGACAGAACTGGGAAGTTCTATGCGGAAAATATACTTTTCGTTTCGGAACTATCAAAAGCAGATGTTTCTGCCATTCTTAATATATGCAGACTTTGAAGCGCTATTAGTACCGGTAGATACCGCTGAACCCGATCCTAAACAACCATTTACGATAAAGACGTGTAAACATGAGCCATACTCTTTCAGTTCTTATATTAAATGTGGTGCAAACAATTAGTGGTCTAAATTAGAATGTTAATGCGGCGCAGATATTTATACGACGAATAGAAAGTGATGTAAAACGGATATATAATGAACATTTCAAAACTATTGTTCCAATGTTGCCACAAACTGATGAACAAAAGGCGATATTCGAACAAAGTTTACCATGTATGAGATAAGCGTTTTGCGGGTGATCTTACAAATCCAAAAGTCATTGCCATGTTACTGGTATATATCGTGATGCGGCAGATTCAAATTGTAATTTAAACTATCAGTTACCATCGTTAACCCCAGCTTTTTCCATAATCTCAGTGGTTATGATGTTCATCTGTTTATCAAACACTTAGCGAGTGAAACTGAAGAAATTAACGTATTTCCTGTTAATAGAGAGAAATATGTGACGTTCGGTAGGCATATATTTGTAGATGAATTTGTAAACAGTCGCGGTCACCGGGAAAAAAATGTATAAATTTGCGATTTGTCGATAGTTGTATGTTTATGGCCGCACCGTTAGATACGCAATTTCAAAATTTGCCAGACGAGCAATTTTATTATAGAGGTAAGGAAATATTTTGTTGATGATAATGACTTCACCTTAGTTAGAAAGAAAGGTAGTTTCCCCTATGCGTACGTTGACAGTTTTAGTAAATTGTATGTTATCACGGTACAATCGTATGACAAATTCTATGATAAAATGTGTGATGCAAATATTTCCGATGACGACTATTGTCGCGTCCTACAGGTATGGGATCACTTTAAGTGTAATAGACTCGGTGATTATGCTGATGTATATTTAAAATCAGACGTACTGCTGTTGGCTGACGTGTTCGAAAACTTTAGGCGGCAGTGTCTGGTCGTGTGTGGATTAGAACCGACACAGTATGTTACTCTACCCGGATTAGCGTGGGATGCTTTGTTGAAATGTACTAAAGTAGAGCTAGAATTATTAACTGATATGTACCATTTCTTCAAAAAAGGTATTCGTGGTGGAGTAAGTACTTGTACCAAGCGGAGAAGCATTGCTAACAACGAGTTTGTTCCAAATTATGATCCTAATCGTCCTAAAGTTTTTTTTAGAGTATTTGGATGCCACGAACTTATACGGATGGAGTATGCGGCAATACCTTCCACACGATGGGTTTACGTGGTTAACTCAAGAGGAAATAAAAAAATTTGATGTGCTAAAGATTATGATGAAGACAATGTTGGGTATGTACTAGAGGTAGATACACTATCTACAGCACCTGCATGATGAACACAATGAGTACCCTTTTTGCCCTGAAATGATCTGCGCACCAACTTCCAAGGAGGATAATTTAATTCCGAACCTGTGTTACAAGACTAATTATGTTATACATTACCGATATTTAAAACAATGTTTAGAGCGTGGTTTAATAGTTACTCATATTCATAGGGTTTTACGCTTTCGTCAAAGTCCATGGCTAGTACCATACATAGACCTTAACACAGTTCTCCGAAATCAGGCAAAGAACAAGTTCGAAAAGGATTTCTCTAAATGTATGAACAATGGTGTAACAAACTTGTTTGAGTTGTGTTAAAATATGCGATAAGTAAGGTAATTTTTGTGTCATGTGAATTGCATACCTTAGTGACTGAAAAAGTATACATTTAGATACTTTAAAGTAGGGTAGTACGAGCATTTCCTTTTGTACATTGAGTTCATGCGCAGACATCTATTTGGAAGTCGTTGTTACGATAATGAAAGCAAACAGCGTCCATTTCTGTTTTGATTATTTTTATTAAAAAGTGTCGTAAAATTTACGGTAAGAGCGAATTACACGTATTTTTCTTTGTCTACTATATTTATGCTTTTTAGGCACTTTTATTTTTACCGTTATTTTTACTTTTATTACGTTACATTTTCCTATTACATAATTTCATTGCACTATTACGTTACAATTTAACGAAGATGACGCAATAGAAGTTGTTGCTATGCCGAAAATCATAAATAAATGGTACATTAACCCATTTAAATCAACCAAGTTTGGCTTTTTGTAAAATAATTTATTCATTTGGGATCAACGAATATCAAAACTCTGTTATATTTCCATTTCAAGATTGATTGCAGAACCAAAATTAAAAGCGTGGCTTCGTCAGCACATCTTATCAGTAACAGTACACCAGTGACAACCAAAATTTTAAAGTACAACAGGTATTTCATTTCTAATTATTAGTATAAGGTGTTTTTTAAGATACTAATATTAGTATTAAGATTTTCTAATTTATAACTTGTCTTAAAGATAATATAATAAACCTTGTTATTGTTTTCAATTTTACATTTATTACATTTAATGTTTACTTCTTTTCCATAAAATAAGTTGGCGTCTGAGGTATTTTAACATTTATTTACAGGTTGAAGTTACATTTTTTTGTAAAGCGAACATATCTAACCACACCCATTTTCTAATTAAAGCAAATCAAAGTTAACGAACATGACCCACTTCATCACTGGCTGAGCTGAAGGTACAAAATATTCTATTTATTATTAGGAGTATAAGTAATATTAGGGGTGAACTTACTAATAACAACCGAAAGACACCCGATTAATTTTGTATTACAGTGTATTTGGTAAAACAATAGAGAATGTCGACAAAAGAAAAGTTATCAAGTTATTAACGCATTGGAAAAATAGCGGTCGTCGTATGGGTCTAGCACGGTACGACGTAAAACCATAATTTAAACATTTTATTCAATTCACGAACAACTTATTTGCGGTGGAATTGTCGAAACAGGCCGTTACGTATAACAAACCCGTATATGTCGGATTTAGTATTTTGGATCTTTCGAAAATTATAAAGTATCGTTTTTTTGCGACATCTTGCGCAGTCATTACGGTAATAATGTAACGTTGCCCTATACAGACGCAGATTCTTTAATTGTTGAGATAACAACTGATGATGTGTATGCCCATATGCGGAATAATGTTGATGAATATGACACATACAACTATCGAAACGGTCTGCATGGTATTACAACGGAAACATCCGTCGGCAGAAGAGTGAAAGATGAGCATGCAGAAAGCGATCCAAAATTTTTATGGTGCTGGATCAAAATCGTACTGTTTAAAACTTGCTGTTAAATCGTTAAGAAAGCTAAAGGAGTTAAGAAAGTTGTTATTCAAAAAGTGTTGACGGAGGTAGACTACAAAGCTGTTGCAGAGGCGTCTGATAAAACAATAATGTTAAACAAAACAGGATGACAAACGGTATCGATTACGTGGTACATGTTCAGCATTGGCGTGGGGGCATTGGAGAATTCCCGAATTGGAGAACGGCGATCCGATATTTACAGAATCTGCAAAATATTGTGTGATATAAAGAAATAAACATAATAAACATTTACAATTTTTTATTTAAAAAATCGTACAGAGTTTATTGCATTACATATGTATCATACAGATAGTATACATTAGCCAGAGCGCAGTTGCATGATGATTAGAAACAAACTGGTTGCAAAGCTGGAAGACCGGTATGTTCATCAAGTTCAATAACGGACTGAGACAAACAGTTTCTGATGTAATCTGTTTTCTCTCTACACTTGACATAGACAGAATCTGTTGGTTGAATCAATCAGTTGAAAATTGTTCGAAAGTGATGTGGCTGTTTGCCCCTCTTTACATTTTATACAGTGCTGGTTATGCATTAACCAAGTAGCTGAACGGCGACTCTCTGCATCTAACGTATGCCACGGGTACGGTGATTTAAAAATATAGTGAGAAATTTGTTTTCCATTAAGAATTGAGAGTTCTTTCGGTATAAAAGCTTTTGAAACTTTAAACCCTTGTACATCAACCATGACGAGCATTGTGTTACAATTGTCGTACTGCTTTGGTTAACGCGTTGTACGTAACTAAATGGTTATGGAGTTTAACACAGTATATGGTCGTGTTGGCGGGAATGTTGGCGGACGTTTTGAATTTTACACGAAGAACTACAGCTTTATAGAGTAATGCCTCTTTTTGATTTGAGCAATCTACCACTTTCAATGGCGCAGCTGACGTAAATTGTGTAGGTGTGAGTAATGGTTGACTATCTCTTTGATAATATGACATTTGGAATTTAGCGAACATTTCATACAACGTAGCAAAGCAATTGTTATCATAATTAACGTTTAAATTGTCATACGGATAACGGTCCGTGTTAAGAAACACCAGAATATTATTTAATGCACATTTACCGAATCTGCTCATATTTTGCAGAACAGTATTCTCTCGCCCAGTTTGAAATCCTATAATAATGTATTTAGGTGTTTCTATACTAGTCGATGTTTTGATTGCCCATGTATGCTTATCTGTTGCTGGAACGGTTGAATATATGAATTTCTAAATGCTACTGGAGTATTTACATTTTTATCAATCTACTTGGTTAACGCCAATTCCTCCGCTAATGCTGGAATGATATGCGGAACTTTCCAATATATTTTATCTATGTTAACTTTCAATGATTCCTCAGCAGTTTTAACTACTACGTCGTTATCAGTATTACTGCGAATTAAAACTAGTCTTTGTTTAATGTTCAAGATCACCTTATTGTAGTCTTCAGCAAAGCCGAGCAGCAGTCGCAAAGGTATAAAATAGCCTTGTGCATTTGTTAGTGTGCTGTTTGAGGTAGGAAACCAACCCGCATTTGCATAACGAGCGAGATCATTAGACGTCAATGATACCAATCTTTTCATTGTCGATGTTATTCCTGCTTTAGTTACGGAATCTACCAATATTCCTTTCATTTCGTATCGAATTTCACTGAATAAGAATGCGATACCATTATTAACAAACCGCGCGGTGTTAGACACGGTATCATCCTGCTTCAACGATCTCCCTCTACGTAGACATAGCTTTCTGATGGTAAAGTACACATGTCTTCTTGAATGAGTATCCTGATTTCATCATTGTTTCCAAATCTCGTAGTATATGGCTGATGGGTGTGGAGTTCGGAATTTACTATCGCTAACGCTAACGATAACTTTTTCGTTAACGTTTAATATACTCATTGTAGTACTGTAAAACCGAGACTTTCCAAGCATGCTTTGTTCTGCGCTGTCAATACTTTGATCGCTGAACGATAACTGACTCTTGCGTTGTATAGTTCACCTTGCTCTGGTTACATGCAAATGTATTGTACCGCGTCACTATATTTTCTTTAAACGTAGTCCTATTGTTATGACTTCCCCGTTAAAGTTAATGAGATCTCCGTCTTGGTCTACTATTTTAAGTGTTATTGTTGAAATGGTAGGTGTATTGATAGGTAAATAGATGACATATTGAGGGGATTCAATTATTTTATATCCAGCTGGTACACTGAGGAAGAATTGATGAATTATGTGTGATGACTCACCATCTTTAAAACTACCACTTGTTATATTACGCTCGATAATTAATGAGTTAATCTTGATAATGTTTATAGGATTATCAGAGTTATGCACTTTTTTACCTTGGTAAACAGTCTTGTTAAATCCCAGAATAGGTCCAATCGAATTTTCTGCATTGAAGTTAATGTCATGGGTTGCTTTCATATTTGATTGCATAGTATTATTATTATTTGCTCGTAAAGTAATACATCCTCTTGATTTCTTCACTGTATCCTTAATATATTTATTCAAATCCGTAATTTCGTATGATCCTGGAGGTATTGTGATTCTCTCTTTTCCAAATACAAGTTTGTTATTCTTTGAAGTAACGTTTTGTATAGTATTGAAAGATTCAAAACTAGTCAGCTCCATTACACATTCCGCCTCATTATCAAGAAAAATCGGTGGATTAAAGGTGGTTTGCAAGATAGAGGTTTTATCGGGAAATGTAAATGTGTGCGACATTACGATCACGTAACGACTAGTGTCAATCAGAACGAACCGTCATATACAAATCGGGATAGAGAGCTGATACTAAAGCCCACCCGAAACAGGCTTCATCATTGGTTTTTACGTCAATGACGCACTTCCTACTTTTTATTTGAGGTGGTAAAGGAATAAAGGACGATGCCCCTATTAGAGTTATGCTGCTTACGTTTACAGTTAACGAAATAATATTTGATAGTGCCCAACCACTATCTTGCTCTTCAAATTTATGTAATCGCTCCGTCAAGTAACCTACAACATGATTACTAAATAGTTTTTTCAAATTTTCATATTCTAGATGGGCTCTTAAAATATTAAAATTTTTGGTTATAAAACTAAATTCCCTATACATTAAATTATCATCATCCACTAGACTGTAGCTTTGTTTGCGAGGGACCCTCCTACAACCGGTTTCTTTAGGTGCTTGACTAGTATCTTGTACCGCTCCAATTTCCCTGCAACGCTCGCTAGATGTCTTTTGTTGCCAATACTCAATGATGAGTCACCAACACATGTCTTGATCAGTTTTAAATTAGCGTCGATGATGTTGGTTATTTTGGAGATTTTATTCTCGCCATGAGTATTGACGTACTTGTAAAAATGTTCAATAATTTCTAAAGATGAATTGATTTTCTCGATTAAAGCCGTTTCTTAAAATACATTATTAATACACATTTAGTATAAATTGCAACATTATACCTTTAATATCTAGCCAAAGAATGAACTACAGTAGGAAGTAATATATGATTTAATTTATCGATATAATTTATGCTTCAAATACAAGTAATTAGAATAGCAGTCAAGCGGTGAGCACCTTTGCAGGTAATTTAAATCTAAAAAATCCATTTATAAAAATAATACTTTTAGTAAAACCAATGGAACATACCTGAAAATATCCGTTGAATAAACCGCAGCAGATATACAGCTAGTAAAAGTAGAATGGTTAGAAAACCTAAAATTTATTAATACTCGTAATTAATTATTGTATTTTAAATGTAATATTGAAGCTCACCTGATCAAAGCGTGATAACGACTGATAAAGAGCCGTATGTTACGTTGCTTTTATATACGTCACGCACCGGATGTTGCAGGTTGTACATGTGGATATTAAATTATCAATATAAGGTTTGAGTAGCGCTGATTAAGAATTTTTTAAAACGGATATGACTGCGCTCTATGTAGCAGGCAAAAACCTGCTTGTTTCTTTGTTCATGCGTTATAAGACACATAAATCAATCAAGATGTTATTTGTAGATAAACTTTTACTGAAAGTTTTTAATGTAGATTGAATGTTATTAGCTTTATTAATACTTTGAGGAGGATGTGCAATTGCTTCAAAACAATACTAAAACTGAATTTTACTTGCAACATATAAACACGTAAATAGTATTCCAATTTAAATGGATGTTTATTATCATGAAATTTTCAATTTAAATTGCAAATTAGTTGTTATTATTAGATATGGTGTTACGTGCGGAATGTTTCCATTTCAACTTATCGAATACCGTCTCTCCTTTCAACCTGAAAAGCTACTCTAATTCGTCGTGACGCCAGCCTAAATATTGATGTAAACACTCAGGATGTTATTTCTAGATAAACTTGATATTGAAATGTAATGTTCATTTACAAATACATAACATTTACATACAGCATCATATGATAATGATTTCTAGATTTAACTGAATGTTGTAATTAGCTTTAATATATTTATCAGTAAATGTACCGCTTCTTGCATTAATTATTTTAGAATTTATTTGAAAATGCAAACCCTATATTTATTACTTCATATTTAATTGTAATTATTACATATGGTGTTATCCGCGCGAAATGTTTCCATTTCAGCTTATCGAATACCTCCTCTTTCTAATACCGTCTCTCCCTTCAACCTGAAAAGCTACTCTTTAATTCACTATGATGTCAGCTTAAACACTCAGGATGTTATTTCTAGCTAAACTCGAAAATCGAACATTTTCAAAGCAAATTGAATTTTATTTAATGTTTTAGTATTAATTATCTTAGAATATTTTGTAATTAGCTTTCTAACAAATGCAAATAGTTTTTTAATTCATAACATCAAAGTATTTTTATGATTTATTATTATTACATACTTATCAACAACATTATTTTCAATTTATTACTAAATTCATTAATTGCGTATTGATTTAATTTTAACAAACGATTATATATTACTTTATTACATTCCATTAGCGTTGATAACAAATCTGTAAAACCGGATACATAAGTGGCTTGTAAAGTTGATAACCTCATTGTAATATTTTTCAATACAATTTTTATATTTACAAATGCATAACATCAAATCCTTTTTGTTAATTTATCAATATTTTCCGCTATTTTATTACTTTAAAAACAATAATAAAATCCGTATTTTAATTGTACAAATGTAATTACATATTATAGTGTTCATTAGCAATTATTTTTTAGATCGCGTGCCGGATGTCTATTGCTCCAACCAAATGAAAAGCTATTCTCGTTGATTCATTATGACATCAGCCTAAATATTTACGCTTATATCACACTTTTTACGTTTCATATCCAAAACCCTGTTAGCTCAGTTGATTATATAGATATGCATAGATTCATAACTTGACTTGCTCGAGTTTGAATCCCGGTGCAAACAATTTTTCAGGCTTTATACTCCAACCGGAATTTCCTCTTCATCACCAACAAACAAGATGTCTGCAACGCCCGCAAATTGCGACATCTCAACAACGGAAACCAACAGAAGCCGCCGAACACCTCCAAAGAAGCCCTCAGAAGCCGCCGAAGAACCTATCGGAAGCCGCCGAAGAAGTCCAGAGGCTGCTGAACAATTCCGAGATGGCGGCCACGTATCTCATTGGACAGCTATTGGGCCAACCCCCTCCCAGAACTCAACAGGGGGCGGGTCCCATCCTAGCATCTCGTTGGCTTGACGCCATTGCTCCTTCCGGTAGGTTCCTAATTATCGCATAAGAAGGGATTGATTTATGTTGAAGTTCATGGCTATGAAGTAAGCTGTGTCAATCCAATTTTATAACGTTTCCTATAAGGGAACAAAATTTGATTTTAACAGCGTAAAATGGTATATAAACGGCGTCTAATTCCTGCTAAAGGAAAAATTAACTTATGCATAGTTCACGGCTGTGAAGTTAACCATGTAAACGTAATTTTTCAATGACTTATTTCGTGTAGGAGTGCAAACAGCACACTGTGGGTGCCTAACTATTAGTATAAGATTTCTTCATAAGGTTATAAAGTTAGCCCTGTCGATACGAATATTAATGGGGACCCCCAAAAGTTTAGCTACGGAAGCTGAGAAACAAGCCGCGTCAACTTAATTTTACAACACTTCCTATAAGGACGCAAAATTTTATATTAGCGGTGCAAAATGGCACCTAATAACTTTAATACTAAAGAAATGATAATCCAAAAGTTTGCGGCTCCATTAACTGTGTATATAGAATATTTGCTATAATTTATTTCCTGTTGGAGAGAAAATCTAACTTTAGCGGCGCATAATCAGCGTTTAACTATACACAAGGTCAAATCAAATGATTGAAAAATGACGCGACTATCTTCACACATCTCTTTCATGTATTTCCATTCCTGTTCGAATGATAATTCCACTTATTATCTCATTTTAAAGCGTTTGACAAATTTTGCCAAAATCGACCATGATTTCTCTGTCCCTCTATTCCACTCTCTCTATCACTCTCTCACTCTCTCTCTCTCTCTTACTCTCTCTCTCTCTTCCTCCTCCCACCCTCCCTCCCTCCCTCGTGTGTGGGAGTGTGTGTGCGAGTGCACGTATGAGCGTGTATGGATGTGCGTTTGTGCGTGCGTACGAGTGCACGTAAGTGCGTGTACGAATGTTTGTTTGTACGTGTATGCGCGTGTGCATGTATGCTCGTGAGCGTGTGCCAGCGTATGTACGTGTTTACATGTGTGCGAGTGTACGTGTGCGCAATTGCGCACATGTACGTGTGTGTATGTTTGCGTGCTTGTGTGTGTAGGCGTGCATGTGCGTGCGTGCGTGCGTGTGATTTGTGTGTGTGTATGCGTGCGTGCGTGAATGTGTGAGTGCGTGCGAGTGTGCGTGTGTGAGTGTGTGCGTGTGTGCGTATGTGCGTGTATAAGTGCGTGTGTATGTGTGTACGTGTGTGCGTGTGTTGGTGTGCGTGTGTGCGTGTGTGCGTGTGTACGTGTTTGCGTGAGTGCTTGTGTGCATGTGTGCATGTGTGCGTGTGTGATTGTGTACGCGTGTGCGTGTGTACGTGTATGCGTGTGCAAATGCACGTTTGCGAATATGCGTGTGTACGTGTTTACCTCTATGCGCGTGTGTGTGTACGGGTAGCGTGTGTGCGTGTGTGTTCATGTGCGCGTGAGCATATGTGTGCGTGCGCGTGTGTGGGTGCATGCGGGAGTACGTGAGTGCATGTTGGCGTGTTGTAACGAATCTTTTACGTTCTTCGTTCATTTAGTTGTAAAATATAAGAAAAAATGATTTTTGGTAATTAATGATTTATAAGTTGTGGTAGGCAACTTAATTTGCATTTTGGTGTAACTTAAGTTGCATATTTTCTTAAAGGTTTATACTTCCATATCTTTGAATTAATTTTTTTGCACATTTTCTTGCGCATCGCGACATCACCTGATAGAATTAGCGTCCTTTTCAGCATTGCTTGATGTATTATGTTTTGAACAGAAGCCATCTTTGGTGTCCTCCTAAATTTTGTGAAAAGTGCCATTGCTTTAATGGTAAGATACATTTAACTCGTATTACATTAAAATCTAAAACATTTGCTCTTTCAGGCACTTTTACTACTGTTACCACTTTGATTTACACTTTTATTTACACTTTTACTTACTTTTATTGGTACTTTTAAGTACATTTGTACTTATACGTTGCTATTCTTGGATGACTTCATTTTGATTTTAATGCAGATCTAAATTTAGATCACACTTTTTTATTTGAACTTTCGAGAGAATGCAATAAATACTGGATTATTCAAATTTCAAGGAACATAAATTTGTAAGAAGTAATTTCAACTTTGGTAACCTTTACAACGTAAATCATAGAAATTACAATATATTGCGCAACATTGATACGACGATTACATCATCTTTGGTTTGCATTTCCGCATTCTTTATAATAACCAGAGGTTATTAAAAAGTTGTACACACATTTTTAAACAGGTATTTATAACCTTAATGATTTCTTAGTATAAGGCTATTTTTAAGATTTATTTTATATAATACCAAATTTAAGTATAATTATATAATTTTTATATTTTTTATTTTGACATTTTGGTGAATTTTTTATTGTATCCTCGGTTTAGTTATTCCGGACATAATAAAAAAAAATATAACTTGACGTACGAGATAATTTCTATTATTGTTACATTGCAGTTACTATATTGATGTTAAGTGGAAATAAACAAGCAGAAATTGTGGTAATTAAGCAAATCAAATTAAAAAAAAAAACATGAACACGTCCTGAATTAATCTACCGACTGAGACAACGGCATTATCTTTTATTGAGTGTTTTGGATCTCTGGTTAGTATAACGATTTGTTTTGAGAACATTTACAACCTATTTATTTATTATTATAGTTATTTATTATATAAGGGTCTTGTTAGGCATATAAAACACGCAAGAAAATAAACGCGAGAGCGTTCGCTCGAGTGTTTATTTTCTTAGTGTTATATAATAAGACGAATGATCAAAACTTTATCCACAACCGACAATACATTGGAATGAAATGTACTTAATTATTTTAGTTAATTTAATTTTAATTCAATTTTCTTATTATTTGAATTTATGGGTGGTCATGAATTTACTGCTATAGTGACTGATTCGTAAACGCTACAGTGTCTTATGAATATAAAACCCTAGTGTTTTATGAATATAAAACACTAGAGTTTTATAGTGCTTATAATGCGTTTGTAAGCAGTTGAATTATGACATGATAATGTGTCGGTTGTGGATAAAACTTATTTACAGTGTGCATGGGTGTCTGTGTGTGTGTGTGTGTGTGTGTGTGTGTGTGTGTGTGTGTGTGTGTGTATCCTTATGTATGTAGTCTGGCATGTGCGTGTGTGTGTGTGTGTGCGTATGAGTGTGCCTGTGCTTAATATTTCGAATCAATTTCTCCTGGAGCTGATTAGATTTTGTGGGAAATTTAGAGGCCTGGAGGAAGGTTTGTTAGGAGCAGCTTTTGGTTTTTTCAAATATTTCTGGAACAGCTGTATATTTCGACGATACAAAAATATCAACGTATATTCCTAAAAGATGCCGATTAATTATACTGTATGCAGTTTTTTGATAAGACGCGTAATTTAGCCATAAAAGAATTCTTAAGCTAGAATTTTGGTATTTGTTCATTTTTTTTCATATCTGAATAACGATTAATTTTATAAAAATGTGTATTCATTACTTAAAGGAAGTTTAATTTTATGTAAATACTCCTTATAATGTTTTGTTAATACTTTGGCCAAATAATCTTAAGAAGTTGTTAAATAAAATTGAAAACGATTTAGCTGTATCAACGGTCCCGTATTGAGGCGTACGGTTTCATGACTTCTTTTAAGTTAGGCTGTATAGGTCTACAAACTTTTCTCTAAGTTTTAAAGATTGACAGTCCTTAAGCATTAACGAAAAATTATTTATTTGTTGGATTTGTGATTTAACCAAATATTTTAAATATCAAAGGTAAGCTTTCTCCTTTACTATACATGCTTCGTTTTTGGTTTTAAATGGTGTATTTATATGTGATGAAAATTATTAGTAATTTTATTAAATACATAAATATAAAGTTTACCTCGAGTAGGTAAACTAGAGCTAAGTATTTTAATTAACTAGTCATTTAATGTGTATGTTAAGTTTTTAGTTATGAATAATTCTACCACTTTAAAATTAAACCCTTTCGTACCTTTGAACTTATAATTTGATTAAATTTTGATAAATTTGTTTTTGATTCTGACATTTCTTATGGTTAGCATTCGTCCGTTAAAGAGTATTTTGATTTTTCATTTTCAAGGTGGTTTAGAAGTGTTTAATTTATTAAGGATTCAACTAATCCTTCATCTAACTAATCCTTAATCAAATAAAAAAATATTTCTTAGTTGGGCATTTCATATACATTCCCTAATTTTTCCAGCAGACTTGTATTTGTTTTAAGATTTCATGCATTTGTTTGTTTTAAATAATTTTCGAAAACTATTATCATTTACCGATGAAGATGCCTGTATATCTGAAGTACTGAATCTTGAAATAACCCTTAAAATGTAAAGCCATTTTGACATATTCAACCCCAACAACCAGGAGCGCGGTCTAGGTTAAGGATGACTTAAAATTTTAACTACCGCTCACAGCCCGAGACTTTGGGACTGAGTTACCATTCATTTGGGAACCAGGGTCCTGAAATAATTTTCAAAATCTGATTTGTTAATTTAATGATCAAGTGCAATACAAATTGTAGGGGTTTGAGTGTAAATATGTTTCCATGTTTTGCATGTACTTATGTATACAATTTCATCGAAATAAGACATTTGTTAATTTCTTCATTTTTAATAAAGTTTTTGCCTATTTGTAATAAGAACTTTGGGCACCACGATTTTACGCTGTGCTCGTATAATACTAAAAATAGAGGTCGCAAACATGTTTCGTTAAAACTACATTTATTCAATAGAAGGATACGCTGGAGAGCAATGACTCATTTGTTTTTTTCCTTTAGGTGAATTCACTTGCCGGTTTATTTGGTACGGTTATAATTCCCGTCTCATCGCAGTTATGGATAAGGATTGAAGAAAAGTTATGTTTTTTTACAACAAAATAGACAAAAAAAGGATTCACAGAAATTCTGCTAAATCCAGCTCTAGGCGACGTTTTGAAAGGGAGAATAGCCATTGCTTTCTAGTGTAACGTTTTCCGTCGTTTAAACTAACAGAGATTCTACCTTTCTATACTAAAAAACCAACAGCATAATAAAAAAAGCCCAGGTATCTTTTGTCTAAATGCAGAAGATATTCAACGAATACATTCTCCTGAATTTTATCAACCATAGCCAATTCGTTATGCTTCATCACTTTGTCAGATTTTACTCCTTTGTTCAAAGTTGAAATTGGAGCAGTATAAAGCATTAGGTTTGTTTATTGCATACTGTACAAATAACTCATTTTTAGGATCGTGTAAATGAGTATTTATACACGAAATTTTTTGGCTTTTTGTGAATATTCTTACCCAGAATAGGCTAGTTTTAGCCTAACGTGCACACAAGAACACTCAGTGATCAGTAACTTTAATTTATTTCATATCATAATTCAAAAGAGAGACAGGGACAAGGAAAATCATTCCAGAGTTTAGAAGCCGTGTTGAGTAATGTGGATTGCGCCTATTTGGTACGACAATAAAATGTTGCAGCATATTGATAATTTGAATGAGTGCATTCCTAACCGAAATCTCCCGAGACGATCTCCGACGTTCCGGCGCGGCCGATTCGGCGCAATTGATTCCGTGCGGCCCTTTCAGCGCGGACACGATTCGGCACGAGGAATTTTTTGCCGGAGATAACTCGGCGTCAGAACGCTTCAACGTATACAGATTTTATGGAAACAATGACACATGGATTAATCTTTTCTTGCTGTCGTAGCACAAAACGTTACAAACATAAATGACAGGGAGAAGGAAATAATGTTTATAATAGTGAATAATTACATATATTATATATAGCAAGCTTAAACCAAATAAAAAATAACAGTAATAAATTAAGTAGAAAATACAATAAAACATTGAGTAGTACAAATACGAAATACATGTCTAAAGTCATGGATTCATCACGTAATTGGGAGATATTCCACACGTATCAGCTCTTGAAACGTATCACCACCTTTTTTGATTCTTCTTAATCCATGTATAAACTTCCATAAAATTGAAAATATGCACTTTCACCATTACGAAACATAATTAAAATACTTATCCTTTGGATTTAAATGGTGTGTTTTTATTTGTACAATTCCATACGTTTCAATAACACAGTTATCGTCCTCAGTAGGAGTAAAATCTTTAAGAATTGTTTAAGTTGTCACAATAAATTTGTTGTAACACACCCAACAATCCTAAAAGATTTTAATACTACTGAGGTCGGTAACTGTAAGTGTTTTTGAAACGTATAGAATCATATAAATATGAATATTTTTACAGGTGAAAACGGAATTAGCATCGGACGTAACAGATAATGAAGACGTGCGGACCGCTCAGTGGGATATAAAGATCGCAGGGTTGTTACAGAATTTTAATATTTAGGGTAGTTCGCCGTCTTAACATAAGTGGCAAATCGGGGGCAAGTCACACCTGAGCGCACGCAAAGTGCAGGTACTTTAAACAATGAAATACTCACTTTTCTTATCCAACGCAAATATTTCGCTAATTATTATTGCAAGATTAAACACATGCGAACACGAAGGTATCTATCTGAACCTTATCATAAACTAACTTAAAAGGAAAACAAAGACAAAGCTGAAGAATCGTTATTGGGGAACTCCCTTAATTTATTACCTTAAACAAAGGCTTGATAAAAATTAAATGTATCATTTCAACTCATGGTTTGCCATTGGATCTCTTTCAAAGCAAGCAGTATTCGGTAAACAAATCTAACCATGACTCAAATCGCATTACTCATATTTTTAACATCAATCTTTCACTTGGGAACTGCATTACAGCACCCTTACAACCAAACAAATTTATTCCGTGAACTGATATCGCGTACTTATTTTCACAACAGGACATAGTGTAGCTCAAATTAATTTCCTACATTCTACAAACGGTAAATTTTGAGACAAAACGAACCGGTGAACTTTAAAAAGAAAGACTCGCGGCACCCATTCCCAAGCTGTACCTCAAGCTGACATTATCAGAAACAACACAAAAGCAACTTAGTATTCGCATCTTATATTTTTCGAAACCCCTTCTTAATTTTTAAAATTATTCTCACTAGCTAATCTTGGAAAACTTTTATAACATTTTCAATTCAAAATAAATTTACACCAACAAAAAATATTTTATATATAAACGGAATCTGACTCGAAAACCAAGCTTCACAGTGGGTTCAACAAAAATCAGTAGTAAAAGACACGTCAATTTACACAAAAATTCGATAAAGTGAAAGAGAAAAAATATGGCCCTCAAACAACCACACATAAAAATTTAACCATTTAAATCCAAAAGATAAGTATTTCATCTCCATAAAATTGGATCATATATTCCCATATCTGTTTGAAGACATCAATGGGCCGCATCAGCATGGTTGTTTGTTCTGGCCATGTCATTAAACACACGATCATACACCACCACATTTTCACAGGAAAAACTGCAGGCGTCCTAACGTTTTCGGACGATTAACTACCCAGTACTTTTTTTAATTTTGGTCCTGGATAAGCTAAGTTTGGCCTACCGTATTAAAGGCGCCCAGGGAGAGTATTGGATTACCAAGAGGTGTCTATGAATGGCTGCCTTAAATTTCCTCACGTCATAAGTGTGAGGAAAACGGGAACTAAGCCGGTCATTCCAGGCCTTACAAGACGTGGAAAATAAAGTGGATTGCGCCTGTTTGGTGTGGCAAGTGGAAATTTGTACTGCATATTGACGATGTGAATGACAGAACTTAGTATTTCCCGCAAATGTGGCTCGAGATAATATCAAAGGATGTAATTCAGCAGCACAATAGCCATTATAATACCGATAATACAAATAAAGAACTGAAACGATTCTTCTGTGCTCAAGGGACTGTATTTCAGAAGTTAAGGACAGATCATTTATAAACCTAATCACTTTTTTTAACAAGATCCACGATATGAAGAACGTATTGGGTAGCACCAACCCAGTAGAATTATATTCTAGATGAGATCGAATTTGGCCCTGATACAGCAGAAAAAGTTGTCTTAAGGTAAAGTACTGCTTAGATTTGTATAAAAGGGCTATTTTATGAGCAGCTGCTTTAGTAGCTGACACAAGATGTTCAACCCAAGATAGATTTGCAGTTATATTCATTCCCAACGTAGCAATAGGGTCTGAAAACATAAGATTAGGATTTTTGGGTTTTTAGTGGTGTATTTTAAATTATACAATCTAAACGTTTCGATAACACTTACAGTTATCTTCTTCAGTAGTAATATCTATTAAAATTGTTAAAGATGTTGTAAACAATTTTGTCAAAGTTGAAAAATTTTAATTTTTCAACAACAAAAAACGAAAAGAAAGACTTAAAACTTTTACACCCAGTGATTATATAGATCTATACATTTTTAGATAGACCTGTAAACTTCAATATATATGTAACTTCCAAATAGAGCTGGAAATTTATAATGAAATCTTTAAATTCTTAAAAAATAATAAATGGTCATTCTATGCTTCCATAGAAAGCTGGGTTAGATGTAAGCTCCCAGAGAGATTTGTAAATCTTTAGATGGATTTGCAAATTTCCAGATAGATCTGTAAGTTCCCAGGTAGTCTGTAAAATCTTACATAGAAATTTCAATTCCCAGATAGAGCCATAAATTTACAGCTAGATATTTACATTATTAAAAAAATAGTAATGTAGCCGTTCTACACTTCCTTAGAATTGTTTAGATGGAAGGTTGGTTTTTTCGGTACATTTATAATTTATGTAAATAATAATTTACTCTTGCACAATCGCGTACTTGCGTTTTTAGTTAAAAACAAATGTGACAAAATTTAACACACGATACATAGTAGATAATTGCATCAATTACTGTGGTTATTAATACCTAAGATTTTTCATTGGAAAAAATCTGTAGCGCACCACTATCTCTGCTGGTCGAGAACTATGGTCATCTACATGAGCAGGATAGGCTGCAGCTAAACGTATTTCAATTAAGTTGTAAAATTACAACAGGAATTCCTAACCACAATATTCTTGAATTTTTTAATCTTAATTTATTAGTTTCTCAATAGCACAATGAAATGTTTTCATAAATAAACAGATATATACGTCTAATTCAAAATAATATGAAAACAATTTGAAATATAAATGAAAACGTTCTCTCACACATTAGTGTATCCTTTGCAATGACAGAATACGTTAAGCTAGGTTTTAAAGCAAGTGATATAGTCAACGAAGGCCATGTAACAACAAGTGATCTAAATCTGATAAAAAAATGGCAAATGGGCACAAATTCGCCAAAGCTAACAGATGAACAAATTGTGCTATTCCTTATTGCTAGTGATAGTCGAATAGAATACTGTAAAAAAAGTATAGAAATATATTTCAAACATAAAATAAGAACTCCTGAAGTTTTCAGCCAGAGGAATGTGTTGTTGAATAAAAGTTTACAGAACTACCTCAACGTAATGTAAGTACATATTCACAGTAGTACAATTTATGTATCTGCTTTACTCCCCGTAAGACATTTTTCTCACGTGCAGCTAAAGAAACTTTACACATGGGACTGAAACAGCCTTTAGATACATATACTTTTGGCAAAAACGTTGATTCCCATTCTGAGCGATTCAAATACCGGTCGTCCTAAATATGCACTCCTTAACAGGATTTTTTTAAAAAGTAATTTTTATAATTTTTAGAGAAATTGCTGTCATGCCTATCAAGTGGGAAGGTTCTGCCATTATGGTCACTAAACTTGTAGATACAAATTATACGCATTTTTGTTTTAATGAATGGGCACGAACCTTGTGTATAATGTACGAATTAATATTTTACAACAATAATCCTCAAGATATTATAATAGTTGCTGACTGTGTTGGGGTAAAGTTAATATATTTTTAGAGCAAAAATAAGTAAATTGATGTTTTAGCTTGGATTTATGCATTTATGGACAATTAAACCAAAGCTGTGTATGATGTTTTTTGATTATATACAAACTGGCCTCCCAATTAAAATTAAATATATCCATTTTCTTAATGCGAATCGTATAATTCACATGGCTTTTAATATAGTGAAGCCTTGGATGAATTTAAACCTTGTTTCGAAGGTAGTTGAAAGTATGCGTATAAAAAACACTATGAGTTTTCTTTTTAGATAATTTTTCATTCAGTTGCTGACAGTAAAGATGTTTTTTATGAGAAATGGGTTCCAACAAGTTGCCTACCATCTGACTATGGTGGAAAGCTAGATACCTTAAGTGTGTTACATAAAGATAATCTACAGAAATTACGAAATTTACAAACTTATTTTGACGCAGAAGAAAAACAACGATCCAATTACTCGTAACTAATTTTTAAGCTTATGTTGAAACTGTGAGGAAGGCAGAATTTAGATGCATTTAGTATTTAGGGCAAATACACGCCTCTGAAGCGTCTTACTATTTGTAATTATTGTTGTGCAATAAAGTATAGGTTAAAAATTACCTCTGTAATGTACATAAGTAAACCTATTGAGTGAGTTTAGACAGGTTGTAAATACAGAGATAGAAACACACCACAATTCCAAGGTCCCACATTTCCAAGGTTACCACTTTATCCCTACCTACTTTCACAAAGCCCCACACGCCCAAGGTTATACAGCGGTCTACTTTACCAAGGTCACACACCAGGAAGGCCTCTCGTACTTCCTCAAGGTCCCACAAGCTTACACAATACCAAGGCCAGCCATCTCATACATTAGCAAGGTCATTTGTGATGACCACGCACAGAACGTTACCTGTGCATCCTATCTATTCACCTTACTTTACGCTTAGCTGATACACACTCTAGAAACCAAAAAAAAGAAAACGATATATTATGTATTTATTTCCTGTATAAACAAAAACATGTACAATTGTATTATTCAGAAATATGATTCTCTTTAGGAATAAAACACATTGATTTAGTACAAGTGCAAAAGGTTCTTGCCATTTCCGTTTCATTACATCTGAGTGGACGTGATGCCCATCGGAGATGCTCCTGTAACGGATTGTCAGATGGCTGCATCACCATAGTGATATATCTATTGGAGCATGTACAATGTCTGTCTGTCTGTCTATCTGTATATCTGTCTATCTGGTTGTTTATATTTATCAGTTGGTCTGTCTGTTTGTATGTAAAGCAGTCGACGCGCTCAGTCAGTTAGTCTGCGTCTGGTCTGCGGTCGCACTATTGGGGACACCGTTTTTCTGGAAAGAAGGCGTAAGTATTTGGAGAGCTGTGTCAGTCATACTTACTATGTCTATCTTGATCACTAAAAAAGACCACTTGTCGAAGAGCTACATTACGAAAGCGAATCACTTCTTACAATCCTGCAATCTCTTCGACAGATTCCAATATCCTCTCCAGATGTATAATGGCGTGATCATAATCCCTGGGTACAGCTAGGTTTATAACACTATTCCAGTCAAGGTATAATGTTATAAGCCTAGTGTGAGCCCGGTCGACCTGCACTTCAAGAGAGCTCTCCGTAATCACGACATCATCATTCCGGACAAATGTTATTACTGTAGTCAGCTGTAAAGACAGGAGTGTTATTACAAAAGTAGTGCGAAAGGAATACGTTCCGTGAATGAGAGACGTTCCCACGATATTATGCGATGTGCGTTAAAGAGCCAATACCACCCTGCAATTATCAAAAAAGCAAATTTACTCTGAGCGGCACTGTCTCTCGACGCCATCGCACACATGATGTTGTAAACGGGGGTAAGAACAGTGCGGCCAATAGTCATAGGAATATGGGTATCCCAAACCAGATATCATCAATTTCTTCATCGTCGCTACCGTGCAGGTCACCGTCAGCGTCATCCCTGCGGTACTTGACCTCCTGAGCAACATCGGCGTCATTGTCGTCTGGAACCCTGTCAGTCAGCGTTGTCGTTTCGTATCTCGTCAGGTACCTTTTCCTGTGCACGGTCAGGTCTTGTACGCCTTCGTCACGTCTGTATATGTTACGTGTTATAGTGTTCAGTATGTCGTCCTCATCACTGCTCTCTTCCACGATGATTTCGTTGCAGAAGTCTGTCTGGGTAAGTAAGAGTTGCTGGCGGAGAGCGTTACTGTCGTAGGAATCCTAGATGTAGGCCGGGTCCATTACCACGTCAGAGTCGCAGTCACCAGTGTTGAGCTATTCGTTGCCAGAACAGGAGGAACACAATCCCACAACACTGGAAGATACTACGCTGCAGATATCACTATCAGTGCCAGTCTCGTCGATAAGAAAAGGTGTAGTGGTTTGTTCATCGCTGATACTGATAACTTCAGCGTTGGTCATGTCGAGTATTACTGTATCGGCATCCAGGTCGTGCTCCTGCTCAGAATCCAAGACTACGGTCGTCATCTCGTATATTTCATCGTCACCGGTTTGGCAACCCACGGCGAGGAATGAATATGGATGACCTCAGGGGAAGAAACCTGAGGGGGATAAAGGAGTCGGGATAATTAAATGTCTCAGGCGATGGCGATCGGGGGATTGCATCAACCTGAGGGGTTGGAGTTGGTGAAAGGACGGGGTTCAAACTTGATGATGTAGGCGGGATAGAGTAGTCAGCATAAAATAATGTCTTAGGCGACGGTGTACGAGAAAGCGCATAAACCTGAAAAAAAAAACGTTGGAAGTGTATCAATACCGAACAAAAACGAAAAAAAAAGCAAAATGTAAAAATGCTGGTTTTTACCTGAGGTAATTCAGTGTTGCGAGATGATGGGGAAGTTGCTCTAGAATAATTCATGGTTAAGTAGTAGATGGTTGGTAGTTATTCGGTAATGGTAAGCAGTTGTAAAAATGATTTCTACTGTTTTCGTTTCGCTAAATGTAGGTGTTCCCCCTACTAAAAACAACGTTTTTCATGCATTTTTAGAAGACTTTTTTCAAGGTTCAAGGAAAAATTTTCAAAAAATCTCTTTAAACTTGAAAAATTTTCATAAAAGTGTTTTGCGGACTTGGAATAATTTCAGTAAATTCTTGTTGGGACTTAAAAAAACTTTTCAAAATCTTATATACTACTTGATGTATGTACATATGTATTTACATGAAGAATATTTGCTTTTAGAATCTATACCCCAAAATGCAGCTTGCGCCGTAGAGGGCATTACCACACCTGCAGTTAACAGAGGTAAGAAAGCGCTTTCACATATTATTGTACCAGATAAGTAATTTATGTTCTTTGACTTCCTAGGTGCGACACGTACGCACGTATTACTATCCACAGTAACACACTCTTAGTACCCCGTGATAGTACCCCCATCCTACGGGGGTTGCTGGCAGCAAGACCTCATACCGATCACGTGCAGGGGGTCATGGAAATACTCCATGAAGGTGGTGCTGAGGGCGGCCTGGTGGAGAATGAGCAGTATTTCGACCAGGATGACTGTGAAACAGTTTTGCAGTTTTTAGATACACCACCTCCAGCGGACGACTTGGACGTGGTTTTATTATGCAACTATGAACAGGCAGCCCTGGATGAAATACTGCTCACCCTACAACCTGTAAGTGATCCGTATGAGACTACATCGTCACCCGTGAGAGAAGATCAGGTAGCAGTGCATCATGTGTTAAGTCCTGGCTGCATTGCTGAATTCCTGTAATGCAACCGGTGCTGGAGATTGCTGTATATCCGACTACTCAGACCCCTGAGGGTGTTGTACCTGATGACCAGTCGTCTACATTGACAACACGCTTAGAGGATGGGGTATTAGGAAATTCATTTGAGGGTTCGCTGAGCCTTGCTTCTACCACAGAATTTATTGAAGAGTGGTCGTACCATAGTTCTTCGGTAGAAGTAGAGGTCAGGGAACATATTTCTGAGAGTGTCTTGAGCCCCACTAAGTATCGAAGAGTTTGATCAGGAGTGGAGTCCGATGAACTGTTCGATACAATTGGAGCAAATGGAAACATCATTATAAAGTATCCTCAGTCCTGCGGCTGCTGCAAACTTTTTGGATAATTAACGGTCGATAAATGATTTATCATTATCTAGGAGTCCTGCAGCACCGATGCAACAGTTACCTGCGCATCACCGGAGAGGAATACAGTGGAAAACGCAGTATCCTCTTCCCAGAGTGTATTGAGCCTTACTTGCGCTGCGGAGTTCCTGGAAAGCAATTGGTTATTATTTATTGTTTCCAGTCCAAAGCATCTACAATGCTAGGTAGAATATGCGTGAGCCCGATTACCCTTCCTATCCAACTCGTACACTACTACACCCCTCAACCTGAGATATCCATTTGCCATAATTCCATTCCTGTCGATAGGTTACGTTGCGTCCTCGTTCGCATATATACCGCTGCATATGATTCTTTTGATAACAGTTGTAATTAATCAAATAAAGTAAAGAAAGCAAAGGTGTAAAAAAAACTAATAGCGTGTTACCTAAGAATCATAAAACACGTAACACAACTCTTACTTATGTATACACTTTTTGTTACAGACCGTAACAAAGCGTTTGAATATGAATGTCTGAAGAAATTTTCTAGAAAGCATTCTCTACTTCGACACCAAAAAACCTCATGTTCGATAAGGATACCAGTAACTACCCCACCTTTTGGAGCGTAGGAGATTGTGTCGCAAAACCATACCACAGGTAGCAACACGGTGCAAGCCGGTACTGTCGACAACAACAGAACAGATTCCTTTGCACAACCCGGGCCATCAGGGTTAAACCGCACAAGAAACTATGTGGAACACAAGCGTGATAGTGATTCCTTTCCGAAACCAGGGCCATCAGGTTTGAACAACTCAGGGAAGCGTAAGTTAGATCAACGCAATGACTCTGTACAAAAAAAGAGTAACACAAGTGTTGATATTGTACAATGCACTGATTTTTCAATGGGTGTACCGCGGTATGCTTTTCAAGGACACCTGAGGATCAACAGGTATAAATCAAATGTATGTCTACTCGTTGCTACTGGGGTTGAAGTTATTCGGAATGCGTTTGAACAACAGATTGTTTCGTATAGACTATCCCCAAGGAATACTCACACTGATGCGCAAACGTTTATGGGGGACCTGAAAGTGAATGCTTTGAAAATAATACAAGTGTTGGGATGATGGTGGAAGATTATTTCCAAAGCATAATGGAAATATTGGATGTCAAACAATCTGAATTTCAGCATAATGGTTCTGTAAGTGTGAGTCATGAGTATTATTGTAAACTATTACCCATAAATGTTTTGTAGGGTGGTCACCGGTGCAATTTGTATATTTAAAGGTGAACATGCCGAAATTTTCTCCTACCACCGGTTCATCCTATATGAAGGTTCCCTCCGAAATTGCGAATAAACAAGCTATAGTTAGTGTAAGGAATAATGATAATTGCTGCTTTGCATGGGCTATTGTATCAGCTTTAGTGACACCGAAGGGTCTACCACAGCGCACAACTTCTTACCCTGATTTTAGAACGTTATTCAGTTGGAATAGTGTAGAATTTCCTGTTAAGTTGTCCAACATTGCAACGTTTGAATCCAACAATAACATTTCCATCAATGTTTATGACCTGGACGATACATATCGGGATGGTCAGCGTGTCATGGAGCTACCTCCTCTCTCTATACTACTATACTAAAGCCAAACAGTCAGTTCATGTTAATTTACTACTATTAGTCAGTAACCAAACGGATAATCAGCATTATGTATGGATCAAAAATTTTTCTCATTTACTTGGCAACCAAATAACCTGACGGAATGGGGCGATATATTTTTGCGATTCATGACTTTATTATTTTAGAATACAGGAGCAATTAACTCGCCACCTCTCACAGGACTGCAACTTTATGTACACAAAATTACCTGATGTAAAACCAAAAAAAAAGACAGAACTGGGGATTCTATGCGGAAACTATACTTGCATTTCGGAACTATCAAAAGTAGAAGTTTCTGCCATTCGTAATATATACAGACTTTGAAGCGCTATTAGTACCGGTAGATACCGCTGAACCTGATCCTGAACAACCGTTTACGATAAAGAAGTGTGGTGTAAACGATTTGTGGTCCAAATTAGAACTGTGTTAGGGGGTTAATGCGGCGGAGATATTTATACGACGAATAGAAAGTGATGTAAAACGGATATATAATGAACATTTCAAAACTATTGTTCCACTGTTGCCACTAACTGATGAACAAAAGGCGATATTCGAACAAAGTTTACATTGATGTCTATGCGATAAGCGTTTTGCGGATGATCTTACAAATCCAAAAGTACGAGGTCATTGTCACCTCACTGGGAGGTATCGTAGTGCGGCACATTCAAATTGTAATTTAAACTATCAGTTACCAACATGTATCCCAGTTTTTTTTCCATAATCTCAGTGGTTATGCTGTTCACCTGTTTATCAAACAGTTAGCGAGTGAAACTGAAGAAATTAACGTACTTCCTGTTAACAGTGAAGAATGTGTAACTTTCGGCAAGCAGATATTTGTAGATGAATTTGTAAACAGTCGCGGTTAGCAGAAAAATTTTTTATAAATTTGCGATTCGTCGATAGTTGTAGGCTTATGGCCTCACCGTTAGATACGCTATCTCAAAATTTGTCAGACGAGCAATGTGTAGAGGTATTTAAAAAGAAAGGTAGTTTCCCTTATGCGTACGTAGACAGTTTTAGTAAATTGGATGATGTCACGGTACCATCCTATGACAAATTCTATGATAAAATGCGTAATGCAAATATTTTCGATGATAACTATTGTCGCGTTTTACAGGTATGGGGTCTCTTTAAATGTAATACACTCGATGATTATGCTGATGTATCTTTAAAATCAGACGTGCTGCTGTTGGCTGACGTGTTCGAAAACTTTAGCCGGCTCTGTCTGGGCTTGTATTTATTAGAACCGGCAGAGTATGTTACTCAACCCGGATTAGCGTGGGATGCTATGATTAGCGTGGGATGCTATGTTGAAATGTACTAAAGTAGAGCTAGAATTATTATCTGATATGGATATATACCACTTTTTCAAAAAAGGTATTCGTAGTGGGGTGAGTACTTGTATCAAGCGGAGAAGCGTTGTTAACAACGAGTTTGTTCTAAGTTATGATCCTAATCGTCCTAAAGTTTTTTTACAGTATTTGGATGCCACGAACTTATATGCATGGGGTATGCGGCAATACCTTCCACACGGTGGGTTTTTGTGGTTAACTAAAGGAGTTAAGAAAGTTGCTATTCAATAAGTGTTGACGGAGGTAGACTACAAAGCTGTTGCAGAGGCGTCTGATAAAATAGTAATGTGTAAACTGATTGTGTTTCGATCCATGTTACATGATGTGATATACAGAAATGATAAACAAAATTGCCTTTAGGTCCCAGGATGACAAACGGTATCGATTACGTGATACATGTTCAATATTGGCGTGGGGGTATTGGAGAATTCTCGAATTGGAGAACGGCGATCCGCTGAGCGATTTACTGGAGGTTGCTAGGGAAATGAATTTGTATGATCCAGGAGGTATACGATAGTTTGGGTACTGACACTTGGTAGCTTCAGATATATTATCTCCATATGGAAACTAGTATTAATACTAGTTAACGGTAATCTGCAAACCAAGGTAACTCAGTTTGAGTAGTCACTGCAATACCGTTCTTTGTGGAATATATGCTATTATTATGTAACAATCCCTTACCGAGAGAATATATACAGAAGGTACAAAATATTGTGTGATATAAAGAAATAAACATAATAAACATTTACAATTTTTATTTAAAAAAGCGTACAGAATTTATTGCATTACATATGTATCATACCGATACTATGCATTAGCTAGAGCGCAGTTGTATGATGATTGACAAGGATAGAAAAAAACTGGTTGCAAAGCAGGAAGAGCGGGATGTTCATCAAGTTCAATAACGGAATGGGACATACAGTTTCTGATGTAATCTGCTTTTTCTCTACCCTTGACATAGACAGAATCTGTTGGTTGAATCAATGGGTTGAGAATTCTTTGAAAGTAATGTGGCTGTGTATGCCCCTCTTCCCATTTTATACAGTGCTGGTTATGCATGAACTAAGTAGCTGAACGGTGACTGTATCTAACGTATGCCACGGGTACGGTAATTTAAAAGTATAGTGAACTATTTGTTTTCCATTAAAAATTGCGAGTTCTTTCGGTATAAAAGCTTTTGAAACTTTAAACCCTTGTGTATCAACCATGACGGGTATTGAATTACAATTGTCGTACTGCTTTGGTTAACTCGTTGTACGTAACTAAACGGTCGTGGAGTATAACACAGTATGCGGCCGTATTGGCGGGTATGTTGGCTGACATTTCGAATTCCACACGAAGAACTACAGCTTTAGAGTGTATTGCCTCTTTTTGATTTGAGCAATGTACCACTATCAATGGTGCAGCTGACGTAAATTGCGTAGGTGTGAGTAATGGTTGACCATATCTTTGATAATATGACATTTGGAATTTTGCAAACATTTCATACAACGTAGCAAAGCAATTGTTATCATAATTAACGTTTAAATACGGATAACGGTCCGTGTTAAGAAACACCCGAATATTATTTAGTGTACATTTATCGAATTTGCTCATATTTTGCAGAACATTATTCTCTCGTCCAGTTTGAAATCCTATAGTAATGTATCTAGGTGTTTGTATACTAGTAGAGGTTTTGATTGCCCATGTATGCTTATCTGTTGCTGGAAGGGCGGGATAGATGTGAGTTTCCCAACTTCTAAATGCTACTGGAGTATTTACATTTTTGATATGCAGAACTTTCCAATATATTTTATCTATGCTAACTTTTAATGCTTCCTCGGCAGTTGTAATTACTGCATCGTTATCAGTATTACTGTGAATTAAAACCAGTTCTTGTCTAAGATCTCCTTATTGTAGTCTTCAGCAAAGCCGAGTAGCAGTCGTAAAGGTATACAAACATTAAAATAACCTTGTGCATTTGTTAGTGTGCTGTTTGAGGTAAGAAACCAACCCGCATTTTCATAACGAGCGAGACCATTAGACGTCAATGATACCAATCCTTTCATTGTCGACGTTAGTCCTACTTTAGTTACGGAATCTATCACTACTCCATTCATTTCGTATCAAATTTCACTGAATAAGACTTCGATACCATTATTAACAAACCGCGCGGTGTTAGACACAGAATCATCCTGCTTCAACAACCTTCCCTCTACGTAGACATAGCTATCTGATGGTAAAGTGCACATGTCTTCTTGAATGGGTATCTTGATTTCATTATTGTTTCCAAATCTCGTAGTGTATGGCTGATGGATGTGGCGTTCGGAATTTACTGTCGCACTATCAACGACAACCTTTTTTGTTAACGTTTAGTATACTCATTGTAGTACTGCAAAACTGAAACTTTCCAAGAATGCTTTGTTCTACGCTGTCATTGCATTGATCGTTGAACGATTAGTGATTCATGCGTTTCCACGGTTCAATCTCATATAGTTCACCTTGCTCTGGTTACATGCACATGTATTATACCGCGTCACTATATTTTCTTTAAATGTAATCCTATCGTTATGACTTCCTCGTTAAAATTGATGAGATCTCCGTCTTGCGTCTACTATTTTAAGTGTTATTTAATGGTAGATGTATTGATAGGTAAATAGATGCATGTTGAATCACTATGTTTATATCCAGCTGGTACACTGATATTTGATGACTCACCATTTTAAACTGCCACTTGTTATGATTGCACTCGATAATTAATGAGTTAATTTTGATAATGTTAGGATTATCAGTATCACTTACCTTGGTAATATATTTTAAATCGCATAGGTCCAATCGAATTTTCTACATTGAAGTTAATGTCATGGGTTGCTTTCATATTTGCTTTCATAGTATTATTATTCGTTCGTAAAGTAATATATCCTCTTGATTCCTTCACTGTCTCGTTAATATATTTATTCAAATCCGTAATTTCGTATGATCCTGGTGGTATTGTAATTTTATCTTTCCAAATACGAGTTTGATATTCTTTGAAGTAACACTTTGTATAGTATTCAAAACTAGTCAGCCCCATTACATATTCCGCCTCATTATCAAGAAAAATCGGTGGATTGAAAGTGGCTTGCAAGGTAGAACTTTTACCGGTCAATGTAAATGCGTACTACATTACGACCACGTAACGACTAATGTCAATCAGAACGAACAGTCATATAAAAATAGTAGGACCAAATGACCATAGTTGTATGTGTTTAAGTGTTACACCTTGGCAAAGTTATAATCAATTATGTTTTTGCTACCACCACTTTTAAAATAATGAAGTAATTCAAAGGGTGGTTTAATATGCCCTATGCTGTCAAAATATGTAATATGCCTATTACGCTTGATGTAAGCTGTTCAGTGTGTTTCCTTGTAATTTTGATCATCCAGATTTACGGTACCACATTGATTTGTATGGATCCGTGTAGGTAAATTATCTCGCATACATATTCCTCCAAAGTAGGGGATCTTTGATAGCTCAATGTTACTTAAGGTGTGACGTGGTAGCTTCAGTGGGAGTTTTTTGCATACGGTTGTAAATATAAGCCTAAACCTTTATATGGTTTTATATATTAACCCTTTCCTAAGGCTGCGGCTTCCATTGCTTGATTGTGTCGTTTGGATTCTTCTAATGTTTTTGTCACGGATTTTGCGTCAGTAACCGCCTTCGCCACTGCAGCAGCACCTCCGCCTAAGGAACATAAAGCTCCTAATGCTGCAAAGAGGGGAATAAGAGGTATAAATCCCCCACGTTTCGGTATTGGTAATGTTCTGTTCTTTGGCATCATAATTTTTTTGTGTTTCAGAGCGCTTAAGGCTTGTTGTATTGCGGATTTTGAAGATGATCAAATTTTACCACCAACACGACGTCTCGCTAAAAGGATTGCTTTGTTAAACGAAATTGCTCTATTTCTAGAAGCATGCTTTCTTCGTCGCAATTTGCTTGCCATTCCCACTCTCCTTTTTCCTACCCGTGGTTTGCTTCCCATTCCCATTGTCCGTTTTCCTTTCATTATACCGACTGTGGTTAATGCTGCAGCCTTGTGTCCAAAGGAGGCGTTTGTGGAACGAAATCTATTCCAAATCTTTTTTTGCAAAGTCTTATCAGCTATGTGGCGCTGCCTTAGATCGTTGGACTGGGAGTATTCAATATCGTGTTCTTTACACGCTTCGTCCAATTCGTTAATACCCGTATCACCGCGAGCTGGTCGTTCTTGTAACCGGGTGCCTGGTCCACAGTATCTGTACCCAGGTATATGCAGCTCCACGGGTAATTTATTTATTAAGGTATTAATTAATCCTGAACATTTTCTCTTACTATTACACCGGGAGCGATACTTCATACCAGACTGACTGACACTCCACTACTAAACTATTTTTATGCATATGATGCGCATATATATTTAACAGCATCCAAACGCTGGTTCAGTACTACGATGGGTGACATCCGTTTCATTCCACAAGATACAGAATTACCTATCAAAAATTATGACATCACTTCGAACAAGGAACGCTACTCTGCACATAGCGGTTTACTAAAAGGAGGATGTAAACGAGGCATAATCGTCGGTCCGTCCGGTTGCGGAAAAACAAATGTTATGATTACCTTATTAGAACATTTAAATGGTTTACGATTCGAAAATATATATGTATACTGCAAATAATTATACCAACCGAAATACCAATACCTGCGGAATTTAATGGAACCCATAAAAGAAGTCGGGTATTTTGAATACAGAGCAAATAGTGATGTTATAACCCCTAGTGATTCCCGTAAAAAATCAATAATAATTTTTGATGATGTAGCATGTCATAAACAAAATGAAATAAGAGATCATTTCTGTTTTAGGCGAACATCAAAATAATGATTGTTTCTATATGTGTCAAACTTATTCTTCAATTCCAAAACAACTTATACGTGGTAATGCAAATTTACTTATTCTTTTTCAACAAGATAACAGTAATCTTAAGCATGTGTGTGATGATCACGTTAATGTCGATATGTCATTTGATAGATTTAAAAACTTGTGTTTCTGTCGTTGGCGTGACAAATTCGGATTTCTTGTGATTGATAAAGAAAGTGACGTTAATGCAGGTCGTTACCGTAAAAGATTTGACTGTTTCATTGCGTTATAAATATTGCAATAGTACTGCGCTTAGTACATGAAATTTTACGTGCTCGCAAGAGTGTGCGACAAAAATATGCTAATTTGAAAGAAGACACTGCACTTACAGAACGTGCAATGGAAGCACACTTTAAACCAATCACACAACCATTAACACAATTGATTACTAAACAAGATGGATCTCTCATCAAAGCTGAACCCCGTACACCAGAAGTAGGAAAAACTGAACCCATTGCACAGGTAAATGAAATTTATACGCCTAAAGCCGTTGGATTACGTAAGGCGTCATGTACTCTTGCTCCTGACACCATACCACGACCTGTACAAGAAACTGTGATTGCTGATAACACTAACGACGAGGTGGAAATTCCTACCTTACAACAATTAAAAGCAGAACTGTTAGCTACTGGATCGCAACCCGCTTTTGAAGAGTATCTTATATGATCGTTACCCCCACCTTTTACTTTTCAGATTTGGCAACTTCTACACCAATATTCAGTTTTTCCTTGGAAAATTTAAGAATTTCCATAAAACATACTATATTGAGATCGAATATATCATGCAATGGTGCTGTTAACCTGTCTATGTCAAGCTCAGACATTTCCGCTGCTGCACTTATTATTTTATTATAAAATAATGAAAAGTTGATAGTAGGTATTAGATCCTAATTTGTTTACATTTGTCTTTAGTATTTCATTTGTTTCAAGCTAATAATTACATCCTGTATAATCTATAGACACACATACAATAATAAGTTCTTGGTATCAAATGGTCAAATTGTTTTCTTACATTGTAAGTTGTGGTAAAAAATTGTATGCGTTTAGCACAGAAGCACAATCTGTAATTTATGTTTACTTAACATGTAAATGTGTTTATTAAAAGCTAATAAAGTTGTGAACCTGAAATCACAAATTTTGTTAATCATTGTAATGGTTATTCAACTTTTAAGTTATGGGGTCCTTTCCTACCTCATGAGCCTATCAAGGGTTAATATTTTCATACGATACAGTTTTCGATCTTTGTAGGTAGCCATGGTCCTTCAGGTGTAGAAATAATTTGTAATTATTCTCTGTTTGTACATAAGTAAATGCCATTCCTTCCTATCAAACGTCACTCCACTACTCTTAGATCCACCAAGTTTCATAACTGCTTGAAAATTGAATCGAGGTGACAGACCGACACTAACATACCTCGACTTATTTTTGTTTATGAAATAATGCACATTATTAATTTAAATACCACGACACTCACTTGAATTTATAATACTGGCAATCTTCGCCTTTTGTACCGCTTGACGTAAGATTTTCTCCATTATGTACGACACTGGCTTCACATGCACTTCCTCTGCATTTAAATCCCACCTTCCCCTTTCCTTTTTTACCTACAGGGTCAGTGACGTAACCTCGACGTTATTAACACGTATTACTACAACGACCTTGACAGCTCCACTGTTCTAAGACTACCTGTCAATACTGGAGAGCCCACTGCTTCAAGGTTTTCTGTCATAATTTGGTCAAGGTTAGCTCTTCTTTCTCTTCAGTACAAACCCGAAGTCACCTCCTTCTTACACAAAGTTACCTACGCCTCCACAAGGTCCTTTTGATTTAAAAGGAGGGATAACACGTATACTATTGTACAGTTTCCACGATATTCAGTATGTCAGCTACCCTGTTCAAAACGATTGGAATACTCCTGAGGTCTATCAACCATAATCACTACTTAATCTTAGTGCGCGACAAGTATATAAACTGATACTTTACTGGGTAAAATTTGAAAAAAAGAATTACTACCACCTACTACAACAACAGTGCTTCGATAGCAATATGAAGATGTAAAGTGGGATTCGGCAAGGTTTGGCACCTTGGTTATGCGAATCTAGGAACACGTCTCGGGAAGTAGTTTGAAACATTACTCTCACATAATCGCCCTGTACATTCGCTACCATCTGGTTGGTGATATGCATCTATGCCATTCATGCTACTCCACGTTGCAACCACGAGATTACCGCGTGGTTGACCACCACACCCATATCACACCATCATCATGTAGAGCACCTCTAACCACGTTATATGATGTATATGACGATGACTCGTGTTACCAGTTTGACGAAGTCTGTTATGTGGACTGTTAATATTTTTGCTATGTATTGTATGCAATAAATTATTTTATGTCATTCTATTACTTTCTGCAGTAGTTAAGACATGTGCGACGTGTCACCAAACTTTTATTATCCTCAGTATTACAATTGTTTCGATAAATGCTTACTAACGTATCGAACATGGTCTGGAGTTCACTCGCCTTCATCACTTGCTACGGCAGGGTTCGTTTCCACATCTGCAGACCACACGGTTGAATGCTTTCTGTGTGGGGTTATAGAAAACCGACGGCAACCAACTGACAATCCGTTACAGGAGAATCTCCGATGGGCACCAGACTACACGTATGCTCAGTTACTTGCACCACGTCCACTCAGATGAAACGGAAATGGAAAGAACCTTTTGCACTTGTACTAAATCAAAACCTTTGGTCCTAAAGAGAATCATATTTCTGAATAATACAATTGTACATGTCTTTGTTTATACAGGAAATAAATATATTAATATATCGTTTTCTTTTTTTTTGGTTTCTAGAGTGTGTATCAGCTAAGCGTAAAGTAAGGTGAATAGATAGGATACACAGGTAGCGTTCAGTGCGTGGTCATCACAAATGACCTTGCTAACGTATGAGATGACTGGCCTTGGTATTGTGTAAGCTTGTGGGACCTCGAGGAAGTAGGGCATACGAGTAGCCTTTCTGGTGTGTGACCTTGGTAAAGCAGGGCACTGTTGTATAGCCTTGGGCGTGTGAGGCTTTGTGAAAGTAGGTTAGACACTGCAATTATGCGACCTTGGTCAGGTGGTATACCTTGGAAATGTGGGACCTTGGATTTGTGGTGTGTTTCAAAGGTCTCCAAACTTACCTAATTGCTGTATTCTTTTTTAGGTAAATAAAATGTACCAGTCACCGTAATCCAAACGATTTCAGTCACACTTAGTTCGTAAGTGGAAGTGTAGTTTAGTACGCAACGAACTACAAATTCACAAACAAAATTGTCCTACAGTCGAAATATAGTTGCAGGTTTTGCCCCTGTTTGTCTTTTACCTACTTCTGACTCGATTTACGATACATTAATTTTTTACACTTAACAGTTTTTGTTTTCCTATTAGTCCGTTTTATTTATAAAATCTCAGCAACGGCCTAGATCAAAAATTATCTTAATTTGCAGTGTTAAAAAGGCACATGTATCTACGTTCTAGATGGTTTCTGCCTTTCATTACTCTTTTCGTTATAACAATCAGATCTTAACTGCATTTAAATAAATTGTATCTGTTTGCACCAAAACACACAGTGCTACTAGTTTTCCACACTTATATGTATACAATTATATGTTACAAAACACTTACAGGTCCCGCAGTTAATCAGTTTTTAACTATTGTACTCAAACATGTACATTATCAATAAGTGAGTTTTCGCTTTACCTTCGAACCTCAAGGACGTGCGAACGTTCACTCCGTGACCCGAACGTGTGCACTCACACGTTCGCTTATCCACACCTGGTGTCTGCGATAGCCAGCAATCATTTATTTATTACTGGGAATGAACCTTACTTATAATTAGCAGTTACTTCTTCAACTATTAACCACCCCCCTGTGACGGTGTATCATGTCCGTTCAAAAAAGAAAGGCTGATCACATTTCTCCACCCATCACCGATTTGCAAAAAATATATCAGTGGAATCCCGACCATCTCGAGCCATCTGCCTCAAAAATAAAATAAATAAAATAAAAATACCGCTTATTCTTCTTCACGGCCCGGTTAACCATAAGAAAGTTGTAAATGACGTTAAATCCATTATCAAGGATGTATTTTAAACGGCACTCATCTCATCATTACTGAAAATCAATTATCAAATGAAACTGATTTTCGAACAATAGCCAAACGTTACCTAACGAATAAGATTGAATTCCACACGTACCAAAACCCCAACAATCCACTATAGGTAGCTATAAAAAACGTTCCTCCTTCGCTAACTGAAAAAGATATACAACAAGAACTTGCAGATCTCAACCTCTCCATAACACGAATTACAAGGCTTTTAATTAAAGATGAACAGCCCATTCCAGTTTGTGCGATACTTCTGACCGCAAATACAAAGCATTTTCAACGTAAAAACCATACGGTACTTACTTTGAAACTACGCAAAGTTAATCGTAAAACACCCCAATGTCACCGATACCAACGCTTAGGGCACACCAAAACTACTGTGGACGTCAAGCAAAATGTGTAAGATGCCAAGGAAATCACTTGTACACCGACTGTGATTCCCCAATTTGCATTAATTGTGGAGAAAGCCATCCCGGTAATTTAAGGAGAAGTAAATACTTCCATGAATCAATGAATCGCCAAGGTAAACGACCTCATAAAGCAACTCCAACAACAAGAAAACCGGACAATAAAACTGGACCTGCTAATAATATACGAAACATCCCTCCTCTCTCAAACAATACAATCAACGCACCCCATCCTCAGTTGTTCATTGAACAAATCATATATTCTTCCTTCCTTCGTAATGGACAACAGAACTAAAACTCTCGTTCAATTAAAACTACTTTACTGGAAAGCTTATGGTATCAGAAAACAACTAACTTTATTTAAGCCTTTTCTTGTGAGACACTTCATTGGCGTAGCTTGTTTCTTCGAAACTCATTTAACAAACTTAGACAAATTCAAAATCGCCGGATATCAGATCTTTTTGGTTTAGCATCTACTCATGATTTCTAAATGGAAGCCCCCGATGAAACTACGTACTACCCGTATAGAAGCAACCACGAACCAGACATACTGGACATAGTTGCCCATAAGAAGTTTAGCAAACAGTTCCTTCAACAAGTGCTTACTAAACTAGATTCAGACCACTTACCCGTTATAATCGCGTTGATAATATCGCCAGAAAAACACATTCCGCAATCAATTAATTACAATAAATTAAATATCCCAACTGTTTTCTAACCCCAAACCAAATCGTTCAAGTGATCATACACATGACCACAATAATTTCTGGCAATGCAACCAAGGTCACTCCAACTACGTATAAACACCAAGTAAATATGGACCATTTTTCACCCAAACATATATGAACCTAATTATACAAAGAAGCACATTGCGAGGAGAGTGGCAGAGAAGAAGGAACCCCACAACCAAAAAAATTGTGAACAATTTGCTGCATCGCATTAAAAAGGAACCTGACGCCTACCGAATTGAGACATACCAAAAACACAGTAGCTACCTGGAACCAAGCAACCCGGGCTTGTGGAAGCCAACCAAACGGATTCTGCGCCAACCAAATGAGATGCCCGTAATCTCTTCCGGAACTCAAATATACTGCTCAGATGATGAAAAATGCGAAGCCTTAGGTGACGGTTTGGAAAAAAACGTTTACTTCTGCAAATGACGAGTACCCAGTTTTCAAAAATATTGTAATAAATTATGTAGAGACACATCATCCAATTGCTGAAGCCAATTTTAAACCAACATCGCCCAAAGAACCCGATTCTATAACTAAAACTCTCCCGATAAATAAATCGCTCGGATACGATAGAATTTTGAATCTCATACTCAAGAACCTGTCAAAAAAGCTCTAATACACCTGGCAAGCACTTTTAATACCTACCCAAGAACTGGGTAGTTTCCGAAATCTTGGAAACATGTAATTATTCTAATGTTTCCGAAATCAGCAAGTCACGAAAATATTTTCCTTCGAAAAATCAAAACCCATCTCTTATCACTATTAATGACCAACCCCATCCAGTGGAACGCTAAATACGAGCCCGTAAAATATTTTGGTATCTACCTCTATACTCGACTAAAATGCAAATATCGTATAAGGAAAAAACTGAATGAGGGTCATACCCAACTTTATACAATCATCAACAGAACGTCCTCCATGAGAATTGAGTATACGACTTTACTGTATAAATCATTAATACGTCCTTTAGTCCTTTACATGTGTATGATATGGGATAACAGCTCAAAACCAATTTGAACCTAATCCAGACCCTACAAAACAAAATTCTTCGAATGGCTGTCAACGCTCCCTGATTTATCACAATGTCAGAAATGCTTGACAATACCAGACAGAATAGCCAACCCAAATCAGTTATATCTGCATCCTATCGTCCACAATAGGCTGGTTCTGAAAATGGTAATGAAACAAAGTTAGTTATGACGTAATCACTCTGACTCGAATATTGGTGTATCTTTTGCGACAGTATACGTTAGTGACCTTCATGCTGTTGCTTGACATTTCTATTTCTTACCTAGCAACTAATTCGACAAGAACAGTTGAGGCTATACGTGCGTATACACAGGCGTATGTAATATTTTTACCTCTATTTATGTTACGTTGGGAATTAACTCTCTGCACAGGTGGAGAGCATGTGAACCAGTGCCAGCCGCAGAGGTACCACCTACGTGGCCATGGGCTCTTTAATATTAGATTTATGATTTTCAAAGCTCGATAAGGGCTGCTGGTAACACTTTCCTTATCCTTAATTCATTTTCATTCCATTTTTCCTCTTTACCCCATTAAAAATTAAAAAAAGGTAGCAGTGGTTTCCAAGCTAAACACTTTCGGGCATTAAATCTTGCTCTGTGAAGGTATCAGGGTGGGAAAGACCCATGCAACCTAGATCACTAAAGGTACTCACTTTCTGATCTATTATTGTAACAGCCGAAGTATCACTTTTAATCTCAACGCTGTTGACCAACGTCTTGAACAATTAGAATCTGGCGTTTTGTTTCTATCGGAAATATAAACCTCATCCGAACACTAAAAAGAAGTGTGTTTTTATCTCAAATTTAATATCGCTTGCAAGGAGTTTTCTTTGGAGAATAAAAATTTCTACGTAATTGTGTTCATAGGCTTGATTATCTTGATTATCTTAGTTTAACAGGTTATGTTCTATCACAGTGTCCATCCTCCAGTGTCTTCCTTGTAAGAAAATTCAATACTTATAATTCTAATTAGGTTCAGTTGTCATCTACTGCTAATTATTCTGGTCATAGTGTAGAAACGTTTGCTATTCCATGAGATCTCAAACGAATGATTTTCGAACCTCTAAGAATCCCTGCTAACCCTAGCTATGCTCCACATCCACTACACATTTTTGTGACATCAAACCTACTTGTCTGTAAAACTTCAGTTCTTTCCCCACTAGATCTATCTGATTATTGTCTAATAGAGACAATGTCTACTGTTCCAAATTCCTCTGTTATTCACCACACTCATAAAACCTTGTTTAGATTTAAGTGGTGTGCGAGGTTTCTTTGCAACTTCCCTATAGCATAAATACCGTTTTAAGTCATTTTCGTCTTAGTGCATTGTTTTTTCAGTATCTGAAGTCATCCTCATGGGCATAAAGTTTTACATTAACAAAAAACAAAAGTTTGTAGATCATTCGCATTTCCAACTTTGGTTTAATAAGGTTTGTGCTGATGACAAATAAATCTTACGCCAAATGGAAATCCTATGCAAACCGCGTTGGTGCTAGGGATATCTGAAAGCTAAAACTCAGAAGTGGTACAATGTACGGAAATGTAACAAACTAGCTAAAAGTGCTTTTGGTAGTCGTATATTTTGGTCTTTAGCTAAATCCATTAGAAAATATATTGGTACATCTTAATTTCTCCCCATGACGTCAGTAGTAGCTGACTCTGTAGACAAAGTCAATCTTTTTTTGGGTTTATTTGCATCAAACGCATATCAATGATTTTGAAAATAATGTGCCACTAGCCAACTCTTCTTCATACGCCATAAAACCAATTCATTTTTGATTCAATCTCTTAGGATCGATCATCCGTAGGCTTGGAGTGAGAGAGAGAGAGAGAATGTTAGGAGCTCTTTCAGCCAGTTTAAACATTTGGCGATAAATTTTTGGAGCTGTTCAAGGTGATCTAAAAATAGATATGCCAAGGTCATCATCATCATAATGCAACTCTGAGAAATCTAAAAATAGAATCAGTTCATGTCAAAGTCATCTGGAGTGAAAGAGAGCGAGAGAGAATGTTTGGAGCTCTTGGAAATTTTTGGAGCTGTTCAAGGTGATCTAAAAATAGATATGTCAAGGTCATCATCATCATATTGTAATTCTTAGAAATCTAAAAATAGGATCAGTTCATGTCGAGGCCATCATCATATTGCAATTCTTATAAATCTAAAAATAGATATGTCATATTTGGAGATCTTGGGTCTCAGTTCAAACTTTTGGCGGCAAATTTGTTCAAGGTGATCTAAAAATAGATATGTTAAGGTCATCATATTGCAATTCTTTGAAATTTAAATATAGACTCAGTTCATGGTGGCGGGAAACGTGGATGTTTCAAGGTTTGTGGTTTTCAAGGCTACACACACACACACACACACACACAAACACACACACACACACATACACACAAACACACACACACACACACACACACACACACACACAGACACACACCGATGTATAATAAAAGGTGGGCGCGCGATTCAGTAAATCATAATTAGTAGAAATGAAAGTCGTAGTAGGATGCATGATAAAAAGAGAATGAAAAGAAAAGAAAGTATTGATTAGAGAAGGAAAAAAGAGGTTTGGGGATGTACTGAGGGCATTAAAAGAAATAAAACTGGATTTGGAATGTTATGAAATGAAAAGGAAAATGAAGGACCTTCAGCTTAGCGATGCAGGTGAGATGTGAAATTAAATATTTGATCTTTTAAATATTAGTTTGAAATAAAAAATTTTATCTGGACTATTTTATGATTCCTATACCAGAGGTTCAAACTTAAAACTATTTTGGGGTATAATTTACTCTGAGTGTTATCGAAAAAAAAAACGGTTGAATTTATTAATACACGATTTCATTCCCTCGAAAAATTCATTTTTGTTTTTGAAATAAAAAAAATTTTTTTTCTATAACTGTTAAAAATTTTTATAATTCTTTTACTAATGTCAGTCTCCGACATTTTTTTCACGTAGTACATGGGAATATGCGCAAAATATTTTGCATACTAGGGCGCAAAATAAATTGCAAGAATCAATCACTTGAATTAAAAATACTCAAATGATACTTTTAATTTAACGAAAACTAACAAATACTAAGTAAGACAATATAGTTTATTTTACCAATACTACTCTAATATTCCAAACTGTAATACAAATGTGTAACTATTCTTTTTTATTTATAATATTGATATTAGTAAAACAGGAATTGTTAAATCTCCATAGATACGATTTATGTTGCAACATTTAGGAAATACCGGGCGATTTATTTAAATTACTTAGCAAAGTTTAAAGAAATTCTCAAATATAACAGTTATAGAAAAAATATTTCGTGGTAAAATTCATGTTGTATGGCACATTTGAATGAATTTTTAACACTCTCAGGTGCCATTTACAAAACACTCATTTTTCACACTTAATACAAAAATAACTATTTTATCTGGATTGTTTTTATGTATAAAATTTTCGTTTAACTTTTTTACCAGAGGTTTCATTCTTAAAAAATATTTTTTACGGGGAATGTTATCGAAAGATTGTTCTACATACATAATAATTAAGTTCATCTAGAGCGTGAAATACAAAGAAATGCTTTATTCATAATGCAATTCTTGGAATTTTACTGAGTCAAGTTCACGTGTTAATTCAGGTATTACTTTCAAAAAGAAAATATCTATGAATGCAAAAGCTTTACACTTGCACATGTACATGTACACACAGATACAAAAACGTTTCACATTCTTTTTTTTAATGAAACTATTCTTTTAATAAATGTGTCGTAAACTGATGTAGTTCTATATATAAACAATTTTAGATACAACTGAAAGAAATGGTGTAATTTTTAATTTCTTGTTAAACGTTTGAAATTATACCAAAATGACAACTTGTTACTCTATACCTATTTTATCAAAATCTTCGTTAGAAAAATTGTGTAAACCAATAAAAAACGCATTCATATTTACATCTCTGATAAATATGTGTGCGTGCTCCGCAGTATTTTTAGACAAAAAAAACGCAAATGCAGCATCAAGCTAATTGCATTACTTCGTTGCAGGTCGACTGGTTGATGTATAAAAATAATGCTGAAGCGCTTGAAATTGAAAAATTAGTCTCTTTCATGTGTTTATGTTTTTAAATATCAATAAAAAGCTACAATTCAATTTGAAAATCAGTCCTTGTACATATGATGTGCGTAATTAGTTTTTAAAAATGTTTATGTTTTAAACATCAATAAAAAGGTGCCATTCAAATGTAAAACAGTATTTGTGATTTTTTAAATAGAAGTAGTAGTAGTTGTAAATACTGTACAAAATTAATATAAAGCACTGTTTATAATGTATTCCTTTTAACCAAGAATGTAAGTTTAACCTTGTTTGAAATGAATTTACACTTGTTGAATATTTTCCACGCGCCTTCAGTTGATTATTTTTTTTATTTTATTATATACGTACGCAGTAGTAACCGCTTGATATCCCCCATTTTTTTGTAATATTAGCAGATTTTTCAGGCATATAGTGTTAAAGTGTGAATATTCATTGATTCATTTATTATCCAGTAATAGTCGTGATGATGGCCTCAACTAATAAAACTTCCAAACTGTCATTCAAGAAGAAATGTAATACATTACATGATATCTTATTGCCATATTCCAGCCCACAGTAGCTACCAATACCTTCAATTGAAAACATTCCAATTGTCTCTGTCGGAGATAGCGATGTTGAGCATGACATATCGCTATATTGAAAAGTAAGTATACGTTACTTAATTTAGTTCTCATTTACTGATTATTCCATTACTATTTTTTCAGCATTACCCTCGCATCGAATATTATAGCAACTCCAGTACAATATGGAGGGAAAAATTTGACGATAGTCGCTGAGGAGGAAGCCGGAACACATCTGCCCAGTACCTTGGAGCAGTTTAAATTTAAAAGTGTTAAGTGGTTGCGTCCAATTTTAAACGTGTATACACAAAGTGAAGTGTCACAAGTGTCTCGTGTGGTGCGTCTGTGTCGAATTAGCAGGAGCTGCAAATAACTTAGAGAAAATAAGACGGGATATAAGAGATGCCGAAAACTTGTTACGTATACTAGAAAATTTAGATGTGTAAGGTAGTTTTTTAATTTGAATATGTAGTATTGTATAATATATACAAAATATTGTGTAATTGTGGTGTTGTCGGTTAAGAATTCAAGAAAGAAAACATTGTGTAGTGATTGTAATAATTTTTAGGGAAATGTGATAAAATATAATTAACTTGCAAAAACATGCTTCATACATTTTAGATGTTTGTTCATTTTTTTAAATTCTCTGTGTAGTTTTCTTTTTATTTGGATATGTAGTGTTGTCACATATAAAACAAAGGTTAAGAATTCAAGAAAAAATTGGGAAATGAATTTTGGGAAACTTGTTACAGATATTTGACAATTTATGGCTACTATTACTAGATAATGAAGGAATGAGTATTCATTGTAACTAATTATTGAAATGTTTAATTTCTTTTACTTTCATTACTTGTGGTAAAAATATTCCCAGGATCCTTTAACCGTTTCAAGAATGGTAATAGTAAAGTGAACTAGATTATGAAAAAATAATTTTCCAAAAGATTTAAATATATTGGTAATAAAATGTTAGTATAAAAGGATTATAATTCTCATAAGTTTAGCATTCATTAATTCTTTATATATTATTATAAACAAATCTAAGCCTAACAAAAAAAAGAAACTATTTCAAAGATAAACTAACACTAATTAACAACAAAAAATAATCTAAAACTTAAACACCTAAATTCTTTAACGTAACACCTGTGCGTATCATGAATGTTTTGGCGCACTTTTGTTAAGGAATCATTGGCTTCCGTTAGCCTCTGAACTTTAGCCACTTCCGATATCATAAAATTCCTGAATCGGGAGTGGTTCTAATGGGATTTTGCCACGTGTCTAACTACCACACTGCATAAAACGGGAGAAATGGGTGAGCTCGGCTAAAACTCGGTCAAATGGTCCAAAGACCGCAGAGCACTCGGATTGCATGGGTGTTTTGAAGGTATCGATAAAATAGGTTAAGTTAGAAACTGGTTACTGAGGAAAGAACCGAAATAGGCGCCACAAGCTTTAAAGAAATAAGGAAAAGAAAATAGGTTCTTATTCCTTGAAAGAGGGCGAGAGCCTGTAAAGATTGAAGCAGGAGTAATAGAAATAGTAATTAACTGACAATTCCCTCGACAAACGTAAATTTAGTTTTTCCTTTAAATTCCCAACCATGGAGGCAATAAGCCAAACGTTATTGAATAGCTATATAAATATATGAATAATAAATGAAATAAATTATACACAGTATGCATGTTATCCCCAAAACCCCCAAAAATATAGTTAAAATGAGCTTGACGGGGCAAGTCTTGAACTTGTACATACGCTCCCAGTAATTTGTTACTTATAATTATAATACCAAAACAACAATACCATTTCCGGCCAACGCAAGATCTTATGTACCTTAGCATGAAAAGGCCAATTTAATAAACCTGTTAAATCAGTTATTTACAAGAAAGAGAAATTAATTATGTAATTCAGGTTGCTTTTCGTTTAACAAAAGGATACAAACCCATTTTTTATTAAATTACCCCAATACAATTGGAATATTTTGTTCAGTCCACTTAATTTATCTTGAAAAGAAAAATATTAGTAATTAAGCAATTTAAATTAGAAAAAGAAATTGGTCCGAACAACCTTATCCACAAAAACGATAGTGTATATTATATATTTGAGCTACCGAATAGCATTTAAACTAGCACGAAATCTCGCGCTAACATTTAACATTATTCGATATCACGCTACACGAGAAGTTACATCTGGTATAAACATAAACCTTCCAGCAAAGCTACTGCGCACGACCAGATAAACAGTAGTACAAATTTAATTATACCCAAAATGGAGGTTGTACATGAACCTCCCTACTGGGTGTGGTACATTTTTAACAAAAATTATTCAACATTTTGATTGTTAAGTGTGCGTAAAATATTGAAGAATGGTTAGTTAACATATAGCAGTTCTACATGAGAGAAATTGTATTAAAATTAGCAGAAGTCGGGTAACAAGCTAACCCCGAACTTACACTACAGGTAACATGTTTAACAAATACTCGTTGACGGAATTACTATAATTGTATTTAATTTTGTTGTAGGCGATCGTAACCTGCTGAAGGAAATTTAGGTACGAGTTATATTCGTGGGTAAAATATTTGTCAAATACTTACTAACAGAAGCAAGGTAAATGTACTTAATTTCGTTGTAGGCGATCGTAATCTGCTGAAGACACTTTATATATGCGATACAAGAAAAGAGCTGACCTGTTTTTGCGAAGGTTTATGCATTATTCAAGGTAGCCAGGATTTCACCAGCTTTAATACAGGTGTAACCTCAACGATCACGCAATCTCAAGTACGTTGGACACATCGTACCGCAGTTTATCAGCAGTACAGTCCAAACAATGATCCCAAGGGATACAGAACGGGTAGTCTTGGTACATCAATAAGGACAAAACCAAATGTAAACATGAACTTTGATGTAATGGTAACGGTAAAGTTATTGGAAACTTAAGTGCTAAAACGAATGAAAAGGATTAGAACGGTGTTTATTCAGTGAGAAAGTGTTACCTCTAAGGTCGAATGCGAGCATTAGTGTAAATGTCTTAACCAATTGCTGACATCTATTGCTTTGAAAAAGTAATATGAAATTATTTTGTGTTTGAAACATGAAGGAGAAGTTCTAATTACAACGAGGTTAACGAGATCTGATGCGGCTTATCGAAAATGTGTGGGTGGAATGAAAAATTTTATTACACCCGCCTTTAATAGCGATTACATCACTTCTATACAACAAAGCGGTACTATATTTTGAAAATTTTCCAAACAAAATGATGCTTAACATCTACAAAAAAGAAACAGAAAAATTTTGTAGAAATTTCAACCATTTCACAGCAATGGCGGTTTTGAAAAGAAACGCAACGCCTCAAGAAACAATTTTACAACTTAAAAAATACTCCTATCAATCATTGTTACCACAATAGCATTTTATGTATGGTTAACTGGATAAACCGTTATTTATACTTATATTTCCATATTTATCCTTCAAAACATCTTTTGCAATGAACTTATTACCAAAATCAAGGTAATACGCTAATTTAGACATTCTAATAATCATGACGTTAACGGTTATATTGCATGATAATAAAAATAAACAATTAAAAGTTGCCGCAGTAACGTTGTGTAAATTAAACAGTTACCGTAAACAAATAAATTACAGACAATTTTGGATATACTCAAAATTAACTAAATTTTTAAACTTTGGATGAACGTAGAAATATTACCGCTGTGAGAAAACATTAGCATTTACAATTTATGTGCACACAAAAAGAAAATAACCAATTTGGACACACTATGCATAAATTAAAAACAGGCCTGGAAGAATACACAATCAACAAAGTGTTTAATCACACAGAATGAAACTTAAAATAAAATTTCTATATTTTGATTTGGAATAATTCATGCAGGATTCCAATAATCCTAATTAATGTATTTCACATATCACAAATTTTTAATTAACAAAGAATAAGGAAACCGTCAAACATCTAAATTCTACAAATCTTGCCGAACTAAAATGTTACATAATGTGAACAGAATGAAATAATCAATACACAGTCCGAGATAATTACTGTACGAATGAATATGATTTATACATTGAATTGATATCTAGACGTTACTTAAACAATTTCAAACAAAAGTCAGATTCATCCGACTGACTAATACAAATAAACGCTTCATTGAAATCACAAACACATGAAAATTTGAAAAAATGGTTACCTCACTGGTCAATCGATCTTCCTTTTCTTTTCACAACGGCAATGCAATGAAATTAACCCACATTTGGTTGATAAAAGAACCACCAGCTTCTTAATTTTCTTAGATCATATTTACACAAATTCCGTCATCGACAAATCTTTAAATCAATAACACCGCTCGTACACCCATCTTACATTAATACTTGACCACGTATATAAATTTATTAATGCGAACGTTGTATTTACAAATATCTGATTAAGCATTATATTTACAGCGAGAGCTTTTATTTGTGCAGGCACTTGCTGTATACGCGCTAACATTATCAGTACATGAACCTTTTACTAATACTCAGCAAACAAAATGCTATAAAAATCCAAAAGAATTAAAGATCGGCTATGTTTTCAACACCTAACCCAGCTTATATGGACGAGATAGTCACCACTGACACGCTAAACGATATATGTACCGGGATGCGTGAAACTTTAAAATATCCCCAATTCACACAATGTTTCCGAAAACCTCTTCTTTACAGTAGTTCTATCGCCCCTGGTAACGCGTAAAAATGTTCTACTTTCACCAGGATACCGTGCATATACGGCTGTGCCGCACAACTACATTTTAACCAGAACTAACTGCAGAAACACATATCTCCCCTTACTTCTTCTGTCATCTTCCCCCAAGTGTTACCCATAGTTATCCAAACTAAAAAAAATGTAAGCTATACGTTTCACCCGACGAAAATTGTTACTTCCAAGATCTGAAAAGCCCACGGCTTAATTAAAAACCGAACATAGTGGAGCAACCAAATTTTACAATATTCGTAACGAAATTATTAAATGAAACGATTTAGCGATAGTGAAAAAAAAGTCGGTTGCATAACCTTCCATACCTACATATGTATGTGCAGACTGGAAGGTAAAATATCTAGTGTTGAACACAACACGACCTTCCAACCTACAAAATTAAAGAAAATGAAATAACTAATTATGAAACCTCCTTCATAAGAAGTTCATTACGAAAATAGGCAATATTGTAAACTCAAAAACAATAATCTATGTCAAACAGACGTTTAAAATTTCGTGATAGACAGAGGTAAATAGACATCTAGATGTTAACTTAAATTAAAGGAATTGAAGTAATTTTAGTTCAATTTTTAGGATAAGTATGCAACCTCTTTTTTATACGTTCATAACGAAAGCAGGCAACATTGTAACAACAGAAACAATAATCTATGTCAGAATGATGTTTAAAACTTCATGTCAGATAGAGATTAATAAACATAAATACACGTTAACGTAAAAAAGTTAATTGATAGTATTATTAGTATCAGAAGATTATTTCGAGGAATGTTAGCCCGACGCGAATCTTTTTGAGACTATCAATTATGCGTGTAATACATGTTTATTTTATGCACCATGAAACTGAACAATTAAAAATAATCTATGCAGAATGATGTTTAAAACATTCATGTCAGATAGAGATTAAAACATAAATACATTTATATAAAGAAATATTGGCAAAATAAAATTTTATTTTTTCAATAAAAAAATATTTATTTTATTTTGCCACCATAATGTTCTTTATACGCCTCCAAATGCGGGCGTAATGTGGTCTTTATAGCACGGAAACGTCATTGATGCTAAGCAGCATGATTGACAGCAAACACATGACATGATATATAATAGCAATATCACAGTATCTTAGTAACAACAAATTAGCCTACTGTCGACTTTATTTCACTGCATTTGCATTTAAAACTTGCGAAAATACTGATTACCACGCATAATTGTAGATTATGGCTCTCAGGAATATAACATTCGCTCGAGCCATAATCTTCTGATTATGCCCTTAATACATAAATATCTATAATAATACAGCTTCAGCATTTTCAATCATATTTAATTTTTACATTTATTTCGCATTATATTAAGAAACATTATGAAGTTTATCTAAAATTAAATATTCGTTAAACTAGGTGAATGCTAGTGCATTAAAGGACTTTCTTCTAAATACTAAAAATATATGGGGTATTTTCATATCTTTGGAATATTCTGCTGTTTTAGAAAGATTTAACGAATACCAAACACTGACCCTAATAAACCCCTCTCCGACATTCAGACGTCATGGCGGATCTTGACGAAGCTTGGCTAAAATTTAGAGATATTGAGAAACAAGTCGATTGCGTAACCTTCAACACCTACATATGTATATGTAGGTTGACAGTTAAAATAGATATCTCGCTTATCTAACTATGGACTGTTTCATATCATTTTAAAGCAAATTTCGCCCCTTCAAAATAAAGTAAGAATATGTGTATGTTATGCCAGCAATACGAGGAATGTTTTCAATTACTGGAAAAATTAGTGTTTTCATCAGTATAATATCATTTCATTAGAGCAAATGAACAATGTTTATTTCGAAATCCCAAGATTCTAACCAAAATAGTTAGAAAGTTAATAATAATAATAATATCAATATTAAATATTTGAAAATTCATATCTCTTGTATTAGTAGCTTTAGAAGAAGCAGGTTAGTTGCATTCATAAGAGTGGTTGTTTGCCCAGAAAATATAAAAACAAAAAAAATGCTTTTTTTTATGATTGTGGACCTGAACAGGCTAAATTAGGCCTATCGAGCTAAAGCACTCAGGAACCCTTAGGAGGATGGATAGAGGGATAATGAATTACCAATAGATGCCAATGAACAGATACCTCAAATTTTCTCATATCATAAGTGAGAGGAAAACAGGAACTAGGGAGATCATTCCAGAGGTTAGAAGCCGTGTAGAAAATGTGGATTGCGCCCGTTTGGTACGACAAGTGGAGATTTGTACTGCATACTGATGATGTGAATAAGCGAACCGAGTGTTTCTCGCAAAGATAGCTCGAGATGGTATCAAAGAATATAATTCAGCAGCACAATAGCCGTAGTAATAACGATAATACAAAGAAAGAAATGAAACCATCCTTCTATGCTCAAGGGACTGTATGTGAGAAGTTAAGGACGGGTCATTTATAAGCCTAATCGCTTTGTTTTGAATACGATCAACGATATCGAAAGCATATTGGGGAGCACTAACCAAAGGTGAGAATTATATTCCAGATGAGGCCGAATTTGGGCCTTATACAGCAGAAGGAGTTGTCGAGAGGTAAAGTACTGCTTAGATCTGTACAAAAGCCTATTTTACGAGCAGCTGTTTTGGTAGCTGACAGAAGATGGTCAACCCATGAGAAATTTGAAGATACAGTCATACCCAACAGAGTAATAGAGTCTGAAAACTTAAGAACTGAACCATTCATACTTACAACAGGAAATGATCCATCTTTTTGGCGGACATAAGGCAACACTGAGTTTTGTTAGCATTAAATTTAACCAGATTATTGCTTCCCCATTCGAGAATACGTTGAATGTCTTTGTTGATTGAATTTGCCATTTCAGCTTTAATTTCTTGATTTGGCATAGAAGGTAGATTATCATTATAAGTAGACTGAGATGAACTACAGTGAAGAGTGCTATCGTCAGCAAAGCAATGGATGGGGTTACTTGTTGAAGAAATAAGGTCATTTATGTACAGTAGAAGAAGTGTAGGAGCTTTAACGGATCCCTGTGGTACGCCCGCGTTAATGCTAACTTCTTTTGAAAAAAAGCCTTCAACTACGACACGTATTCGTCTTTTATCAAGGAAACTAGAAACCCAGTTGACGAGCGTATCATTTAACCCAAACGAGGTGAGTTTGCCAAACTTGGTCAAATGCCTTTGAGATATCTAAAGCGACTACAACTATTTCACAGGACTGCTCTACTGTATTGTTCCAAACTTGGGTTACATATGAAAGAAGATCGCCTGTTGAACGACTTTGCCTAAACCTATATTGGTGGTCACTAAGGAGTTTGTTAGTTTCAAGGAACGTGAGCAGTTGCTTATTCATGACTTTTTCCATGATTTTAAAGAAAATGGAAGTGATGGCAATTGGTCGGTAGTTTGAGGGATCGGTCTTATCACCTTTTTGGGAATAGGTTGAACATTTGCTAACTTCCATGATGAAGGGAATTCCCAGAAGACATAGAGATCGTGTACAGCTTAGATATAGGACTGGTACTGGTTCGGGGAACATTTCTTTAAGACAATAGCTGGGATACCGTCTGGGCCAGTCGCCTTATTGAGATCAATTCCAAGAGCTTGTACCAAAAATGAATTGGTTTCATAAGCGTATGAAGAAGAGTTGACTAGGGGCACATCTTTTCCCGAATCATTGAGACACGAGTTTGATGCAAACAAATCCACAAGAATGTTGGCTTTGTCTACAGAATCAGCAACTACCGATCCGTCAATAGACGTCAGGGGATGAAGATGTTCCAAAGTTTTTAGCTAAAGACCAAAATTTACGACTACCTAAAGGAGATGTAGCTAGTTCATTGCATTTTCGTTGTTCGAACAACTTTTTAGTTTTAGTGATGACACTTTTGCAGACATTTCTAGCACCAACGTATTCTACACGACTGTCGACCGATTTATTCGATTTCCATTTAATGCAGCAGAAGCCTTATTGTACCAGGTTTGTGAACGTGAATGTATAATTCCATTCCCATGAGGATGACTTCAGATACTGAAAGAGCGATGTCCGAAGAAGAGGACGACCTAAAATAATATTCACGCCATGGAAAGGTTGCAAAGAAATCCCGTAAATCACTCCATCGAGCTGACTTAAAACACCACAAGGTTCTATCGGTTTTGCGAACAACACTGGAATTAGGTACAGTAGAAATGATTTTTATTAGACAATGGTCGGAAAGACCTAAAGGCGAAAGAATGGAAGTTTTATAAACAAGAGGGTTTGATGTAAGAAAGAGATCTAGAAGATGTGGAGTATGGTTAGGGTTATCAGGGATTCTTGTGGGCTCAGAAATCATTTGTGTGAGATCACATGAAATAGCAAATGTTTCTGCACTATGACCAGCGGGATTTGTAGTAGATGAAAATTGAAGCCAATTAGAGTTATGAACATTGAAACCGCCTACAAATGAGATATCTCAAGATGGAAACTGAGACAGGAGATAGTCAACTTTCATACTAAGGTAATCGAAGAAGTCTTGAAAGTTGCTGTCATTAGGAGACCTATAAATGCAACAGTAGAATTTCACAAAATTAGGACCAGAATGTTTAAACCAAATCACGTCAAAATTTTTATTTTCTAAGGAAGAAACCCTATTGCAAGCAATTCTGTCCTTGATGTACGCACATACGCCTCCTTTATATCGAAAGTTAGAGTGAAGATGGTATTGAGGAAATTGCAAGTCGGGTGACTCGGAGCTTTTAGAGGAGACTTGTGTTTCAGATAGAAACAATATATCAGGTTGTAATTGTTCAAGATGTTGGTGAATAGCATTAAGATTAGACCTGATACCGCGGATGTTGCAGTAGTGAATCAGAAAGTTGATACTTTCGATGACCGAGGTCGCTTGGGCCCTGCCCTCGCGGACATCCGAATGGGGCAGGATTTTACGCCCGGAATTTATAACCCTAGAAACCACAGCCATCTTATTTTTTAATTTGGGACTTTTAATCCGATAGGAAGACAGTGAGGGCGAGAAGTAAGAATAAGGATGAGAATAGATTAAGGATGATGGAAAAGGTAACCGGCAGCCCTTACCGAGCGAATAGATTAAGGATGATGGAAAAGGTAACCGGCAGCCCTTACCGAGCTCAGAAAATCGGAGACCCAATATTAAGGAGCCCGGCTGGCATGGAGTATACATGCCTACCACCTGTTGCTTGAGAGAATTTTGATCCCTTAAATGTAGGCCAATTTATAACATAATTTATTTCGTTAAGAAATCTCTTCAAATAACCTTTATTTAACTAAGCACATCTATTTCCAATCCTTTTATATATTGAACGATATCGGAAATATATATTTCTATAAAAATGTACATATGACTCTGCGATATTTAATTTTGAAAGTTTAAAAGTTGCAAAAGAGTGCATTTCATGCGTTTTATTGATGACCTGAATTTCAATCTTCTATGTTAAAATTTTAAAATTTGCCCCAAAATTACATCTTTATATTCACGTTTCTGGCAAACCAGGCAACGGATCAACCTGAAATTTTGACAGTATGCATAAATTAATATGATCTACACGTATAAAATATTTTAGATAATGCGGCCTTGCCGCTTCTACTTTAAAGTAGCGACAACTTAGATTTTTGAAATGGAACACCCTGTAAATAATACCATATTATGATTTCCTGTTACTTTGTCAACAAATTCATGTACTATTTCGCTATACCTATCTATTACCGTTTAAGAGATATAAATTAATTTCGATTTTTTTTACAAAACATGCACTTATATAAACGCTGCTAATCTTGAACTCTCTGGTACTAAGACGATCAAATTCGAAAAGGAGTGGAATGATACCATGATGATGTTCACTTCGAGTCATATTTTATTTGCCTCATACAGAATCTTTAAAAATGCAGATACTTTGTTCACCTGAAAAAGGAGTGAAAGTCAATTTTTAAAATGGAACACTCTGTATATTTTCACATTTTGAACTCTACATCCAATTTTAGATTGACTTTAATCAGATAATGCTATTTCAATTTCGAACCGTTTTCGAGATAAACCGTTTCAAGCAGAAACTGACGTGGTTTCCTGGAATTCATCACTTATTTTTAAATTTAACAGATTCCGTTCGATGTTCCTTCATCAGTCACAGATAATACAATGAATAAATAATTATTAAAATACTCTTCAACCATCAAATGAAACTTTTCTTCAAACAATAGTTTTATTAATGCTGACACACGAACTGAAAATAATTTAATGAATTAGTAAGTTAATTCAGTTATCAGTATATTTCAGAATATGTTCGAACACATCTCCACCTCTACTTAAACAAACATGTAATCTCTTCAAAGGATTTTGATGTGTAGCGCTTCTAACTAAGTCTGGAGTTAAACTAATGAAAGCAGTTATAACTCTCGATTTCATACCTTCCATTGTTGTTACTGGGTTGGAGTAAACCATATTTTTAATGAAACCCCACACAAAATAATCTATTGGATTGCCATCTGGTGTTTTAGGAGCCCAACGAAAAGGTTCATTATTGCCAGTCCATCTGTCTTCGAAGATTTCAGTTAAAGCTTCCACGCTACTAGGCAAATTAGTCTCTTTCAAATGTTGGACACAGTAGAATTTATAGGGATGCCATTTGTGCTTATTAAGAATGCGATAAATTGTCACGTAGGGTATACCTATCTCCCTTTCAGCCTCGTGTAGAGAAGCATTTGGAAATGCATTAAAATCCCAAAACTGTTATGCCCTTGTCATAATCATCCACTTCAGGCTTTCTACGAATGATTTTTGCACGAAAGGTTCCATTCAACCTACAGTTTTCTAGTAGTCGATTTAGCACATTATTATTCGGCTTCGGAAGTTGTGGATATCTTTCATGAAATACTCGGCATGTTCTACTTGCAATTCTATTGTACTCACCATGAATAATTAATAAATTCAAGAAATCTTTATTACTGTAACCTAATCTTGATATTTTTCTATTATAATTAGTATCACAATCAGTTAAAACCACAAACGAAAGTTTGACGTTTCAAAATTGGATCATTTATTTTCCAAAGCACACTATTAAAAATATACATTTGCAATGTTGTACGGTAGAGACACTCCATACCTCAATGCATACAAATTGTAACTTTTTCTAAGGTGCATATCAATTTCGAATTGACTGATTTGAGACAGTTGAAAACTAAATCGAAAAGAAATTGTATTACGTAGTATAAAATAGATGTTAAATCTCAAAAACAAGTGATGAATACAAGGAAACCACGTCAGTTTCTGTTTGAAACAGTTTATTTCGAAAACGGTTCGAAATCGAAATAGCATTATCTGATTAAAGTCAATCTAAAATTGCATGTAGAGCTCAAAATGTGTAAATATACAGGGTGTTCTATTTGAAAAATTGACTTCCACTCCTTTTTCATGTGAACAAACTATCTGCATTTTTAAAGACCTTGTACGAGGCAAAAACAAATATGACTCGAAGTGAAGATCCTCATGGTATCACTCCACTCCATTTCAAATTTGATCGTCTTAGTACCAGAGAGTTCAAGATTATCAGCTTTTTAAAAGTACGTTTTGTAAAAAAAATCGGAATTAATTTATATCTCTTAAACGGTAATTGATAGGTATAGGAAAATAGTACACGAAGTTGTTGACAAAGTAATAGGAAATCATAATACAATATTATATACAGGTTGTTCTATTTGAAAATCAAAGTTGTCGCTACTTTATAGTAGAAGCAGCAACGCCGCATCATCTAAAATATTTTAGGTGTGTAGATCATATTAATTTATGCACATTGTCAAATTTTCAGGTTGATCCGTTTTCTGGTTTGCCAGAAACGTCTAATTAACGCTCATCGTGAAAAACCCTATATACCTATTGCGTTTATTCCAAGTTTCATTAAAATCGTCTGTATAGTTTCGACTGACGCGTGACCACAGACACACAGATACACACACAGACATCTTGAAAATTTGTTTCGGGTTCAGGAAGTCGTAAAGCATCAAAATATCGCAACTTATTTTTTCGATTTTTTCGACCGCAATACTTTCTTGTTTAGCAAGAAAGTAAAATTTACTAAAATACGAGGTGTGGCTATTAAATCTAAATAAAATGTTTTACAGCGTCAGTCTCGTTATTTAATAGCCACACTTCCTATATTATATTCCAATGGAAATAAATGATGCAGCTATAATCGAACTTTAGTAAAATTGTTATTTTGTTTATATACTGCAAACTCCTTCCGTAGGCAAAGGATGAAGTTACCATTTGCTCATGCTATTGCCTATGGAGCTTCTTTCACAATCCCATGTACAGGGTAATCTAACCCATCGTATTTATATGTAACGTAAACCCTACATTACATAGGCCTACTTCGCTTTTCTAAAAATACAGTTCAAAGATTCGATTTGTATGGATTAAGGGTGGTCTTTTCGGTATATTTATAAGTACATTGCAAATTTATCTACAGCTCCACTCAGCAAACAAGATAGTCGAAAAATATGTCAACTAAAATAATGTATTTGAAATTTTGACGCGGCAAATTATTTACCCAATCATATTTGAGAACTCTAAGGTGGTACAGCTAACATTTTCCACGAAAGTTTTATTACCTAAACCTTTTATTGTGTTAGTCTTGTTTGATAAAGTCAGTTTTTTGAACACTTCTTTCGTTGTTTTATTTGTGAAATAAAGGTATGTACAATAATTTTAATAAAATGTAATTTTAATGTAATTTTTATATTTTAAGTTTATCCCTATAATGGCTGGAACTACGAAGAAAACTATACGTTCTGAGGCGCGAAACATTATTATTGAAAACCGTTGCAAGCACGTGCATCGATTGGCTAAAGAAATGTGGGAGAAAGATGGATTACTGGACGAAGTAGTGGAAAGTTTCGAATATGTAGTAAATACTGGTTTGTCGGAAGATGACACAAGTTCGGTAGTTGAAGATTAAGAAAATAACTTATAAAATAATTTTGCCTTGATATTTTAAACGTTTTGATTTTTATATAATTTCGTTTCGATTGTTTAAATATGTATTCAGTTTATTTTCATTTTAACTTAACCAGCAAATTGTGTTGGTAAACCTTGCCAAACATATAACTCATCAGTTCATTCGATAAATTATAAAATATAATTGCATTTTAATCAAAAATATTATATTATTTATATTAAATATATATTGAATATTTTAAGTTTTTAGTTTAATAAAGTTATTTCTATCAACCTCTTGGTTCACCGTGTGTAGATCTGTCCCTTTGTGATTTTATCAAGAAAATAGTATGAAATAATAGTGTATTATTTAATGAGCGTATAATGTAGGTCATATTAAACGAGGAGAGGAGAGTTTATTATGGCCCATTATACTCGAGTCAAATACTATATTGCATCTACAACCATCCATTTATACAGTGTTCGCCAAAAGTTGATTTCATATGGAAAACTTTTTTGAGTTTTTATTTTCGAAAATTTTATTTTTAATAGTGCTCAAAAGAAAATATTTTGAAGTTAATAAGGTTTGAGTTTTATTTTTAGCGCGTGCAAAATTAGAAAAACACGAAATTTGGTTCTACCAAATCAAAATGTCTCAACTGGAAAATTAGAGAGCTTTAAAGGATCATCAAATGTTAATATAAGGTTTGTTCTAATAAAAATCGTAAACCGATCAGTGCCAATTAAATTTGTGAAACATAGTCAAAACAGTTTGAAAATTAGCATTAGAAATATAAGATTGACGTTCACTAGTTTCTAATTTTTGTTGGAGTAGACTTGGTTATTATAATTTTATCATTTATTTATTAAATTAATTGTGAGGTTAGGGCAGTTATTAAGATTCAGTGCAATAGGTGTAGTACCAATACTAATGTCGAAGGTGCCATTAGTAGAGGAAGTGGTCCGAATATGGAACCCTGATTTGTTTTTATTGTAACTTATATATTATATTAACAAAAACTATTAAAATTCATCTATAGATACCATTGGACATTTGTAACAAAATTGCAAAATATATTTTTGTTAAATGAAGTATGTTGATATTATAAAAATATATAAAGTGGTACATTTTTCAAGATGGCTAGGAGGTATGAAATATGGGCCCCTTATTAAAACTAAATAAATTTCCATTACGCGATAAAAATATTAAATAAAACAACATAAAAATAATGTATGCCTAAGTAAAGAAATAAGAAAAGGAAAAACTAAAGTTATTGACAAAATCACAAATGTAAGAGTCTTTTCTGCTCCGGAATACTCTTGATGAGCCCAGAGACTACATATTATACACTGAACCCACTTTTCTCCTCTGATACCATCAGAAAATCGTTGTTCACAAAATACACACGAAGCATCTTTACTGTCAGGAGTACCTTGGCCGATTTTATCTAGGCCAAAGTCATCATCTGCAGACAAAATTCATCTTCCTCTTCTTCATGTGAACTAAATCTGGTTTGATTTTTCATTTGGGTTTCCTACATTTTCTTTCTACTTTACTTCAGATACTTTTTGCTTTCCTATTTCTCGTTTGTCTTTACGTTTTCTTCCGTTTCCACTGAAAATACTTTTTTTTCCAGTTTCCTTCTTTTGATTTCCTTATTTTCTCAATAGATAATTCAAGATCTGGAGATGACGTTATAATTTGGGAACGAGATGTTTTTCTTCCTCTTGTAGAAGTTTTAAAAATTGCAATCTGTGGCACGTTATTTAAGCACGAAAATACAAAGCTTCGACTATGTGGGCACATTATTCAATGCTCAAATCTACGTTGAACATCTATGAAAATGAAGATATTAGCAAATATCATAAGTTGACAGCTTTTATGGAACAACAGCATTCTGGATATACAGCCAAAAAATCGTTGGTTTTCAAGAGAAGAAATCAACAGATTTCTTGTAGACGCACCAGACGATAGCTTTTTATTGATAAAGGTACGTGTTTTACTTATTCTAAAGTTGTTTTACTAAATTATTGTTTTATATTTAGGTGGTTGCTGTTTTTGATGTTTCCGGTGGGTGCAGATGTGACGAGCTAGTGAAGATGTGCATCGAGCATATGGAAGAAAAAAGTGATATTCTACTAGTTCCTCTCCTATTCACAAAAACTAGCAAGAAGCGGTCTTTTACGATTTTGAGTGATGATTTTGGCATTAGCCCAATAGAGCTGTATCGAAGATACCTAAGCTTGCGTCCGACGGAAACAACAACCAGCAGACTTTTTCTTAGCAACGGACAAGGAAAATGTACTGTTCAACACTTTCGGAAAAATGCCTTCAAATATTGCCAGATTTCTGAAACTTGAAAATCCAGAAATATATACCAGTCATTCGTTCCGCAGATCAGCAGCTGCTTTATTAGCATATTGTGGCGCAGACATCACTAGTTTGAAGCGTTTTGGAGGTTGGAAAAGCGACAGAGTAGCTGAAGGAAATGTCGAAGATACTCTTCAACTGAAAAGTATAATTGAGAATAAAATTTTGAACGACAATAATGCTGACGCTAAAATTTTGAACGACAGTAATATTGATGCTGTCTCTTCTAGTACTGCTGTTTAACGCTTGCTGCTCTCGCTTCCTCTTCTACTTCTGGTTGTGAAATTACAGTAACAGATATCAATAAATAGATGTCTCAAAAGGAAAATGTAACTTTTAGTTTTGCAATTAATATTAATAAACAGTTATCCTATTTCTTTAGCCTTGTTTTCTTTATTTAAATAACCTTCTATTAAAACTGCACCTGTTGGATAAAACTTAGTATATTATTCGTTTTCAAAGTTTCTTTATAATTATAATTATGACTTATTAGTATAAAATAAAATAAAAATGATCAGTCCCTCTAATGTATTTACAAAAATAAACCGGAAATTGTCGAATCTTCCACTGAAATTATTTCTCGAATTACAAGGATTTTGCACTTCACTATTGTCACTGTTTATAACTGTATTCAAAGTTGAAGATGATGTTCCCCTTCTTTCATCTGACATGCCGGCTAACATTCTTGCAGTTTTATTTTTCAATTCCACGCTGTCTGCCAAATACCCTTCTGCTACCGTTGAACTTCACCAGCCACCATGTCTCTTCAATGTCACCATACTTGCTCCTGCATTGACCAAGGCAGTCTCAGAACTCCTCCGCAAACAATGTCCTGTGAAACGTTCCGGATTTGGCAAATTAAAAAAACTGGCAATTTTGCTTGATATTTTTCCGAATGTATTTTTCCCAACGGGCTGAACCGTGCAACGCTTTTTGCGAAACGTTAGAAAAAAATCTTTCTGGACCTGACGCAAAGACATATACTCCCTCAGTAGACCCAATGCAGAAAACTCGGTTTCTTCCGAAATTGTAAATTTCTTACGGATATATGTTTTACTTTCCGGAATGTCAACCACCATAACAGAGCCACTATCTTCAATATGATTAATCTTCGTATTCAAAAGTTCTTGACCTCTACAGCCCTCGACATAACCCATAATCATAACCACCTGTAAAACAAAACAATAAATGTGCAATCGGTACAGTTTAATGTTTTACCTTGTGTAGTAAATGTTCTCATCAGAAGCATTCCTTAAAATTTGACATCATCCTAACTCAACGCTTTAGACTTTTTTGTCTTGTAACCTTTACTTTTTCGTTTGCGAAATGCTTCCGGTTCATGAAACTTACTCCATCTGTATTATTATAAATTGTCATCATTGATTTTAACATTGACCACTTAGCCCACAGGAAATTAGGACTGTACGATTCAGACTGTAAGAAAAATAAATCAATATCACATACTAGAACATAGAAAAATAAATACATACCATATCTTGAAAGTAAGCCAACATTATAGTTTCACTTATATTTTTGTTTTCAATACGGTTAACTTTCAGCCACTGCAGGAATTTGCATTTTTTTTAATACTTTTATTCCGACATTGTCGCTATTGGTGCGGCACGAGCTTTCCCGGCCTTTTGCAACAAATCACCTGAAATTCTCGCTAGGTTTTTATTCATTGTCACAAATTAATGAATTTGACAAATATTTGCAAACTTGTCAGTTTTTATATCCATAGTAACTATGCGTTCTTAATTTTGACAACGTTTAATTTTAATAACCAAAAAATTTCATTTGCATATTTCATTTTTAACGTATTAGTATGAAATAAAATTATTTATCTATCACGGAGTTACGTATGTTAATAACCGCGGGCAACTTAACAATCCTCGAGACTAACGTACCTAGAGATTGCAATCCATTGATATATAAATAACTATTATTTCATACCAATACATTATAAACCAATAAAATCGGGCAACTTACAATTCCTGGGGACTAACGTCCCTCGAGATTGCAATCCGTTGCCCTCAGTAATTAACACCCTCATAACTCTCTTGACATATAAATAACTATAAAAAGAATCATGTTAGCTATTACACGGATTCTTTTGAAGAGGATGTTACTTGTTACTTGGTTTGTTGTGTGGTTGTGTATTACAATAGTATAAAATATATGAGCACAGGTGTACAATTTCTTGGACTAGTTAGTAAAATTTTTTTTTGTGACTTGATAAATTGATGTTTATAACTGAGCAACAGACATAAAAATATTTAGTTTTCTATATTGTTTTAGTTCATTAATGGCCATTTTTTTCAGATTAAAATTGATTTTGTTGTTTTACTTAACGTTACCAAAGATTTACTTTACTAGTCACAAATGTTCCAAATCCAATTTTGATATCGTTTTGCTTTGACCTTGGTTATTAGATAAAGCTCAGTTATTTGTAGGACGGTTTGGCTTTGAAGCATGACTTTAAGTTTTTTTGTGTGTTATCTCGAATTTGGTTGATACACTAGAAATAAATTGATTTTCGTCACCCATTAGCCAAATTACTTTCGCTTTTATAAATTTGAAGTGTTGAGGAGGTATTGAGATTTGTTTTATTACAATACAGGGTGTCTGGAAATTATGCTCAAAAACTTTGGGGGGTTATTCTACTCGATAAATTAATCACACAAGTTCCTATAAAGTTTTTTTGAAAAGTTATTATTGATTATTATTTTGTTACTTGATCGATTCTCTTGAAATTTGGAATAAACGTTTTTAATATCGCATGTTATTGTACAATTTCATTGCAAATATTTCAATTCCAAAGGGCCTATTATGGACTTAACCTATGTCGCATGACGATAAAATGAACCATTTTGGAAAAAAAAACATCTTTACAAGTTCCATCAAGACAGGTGTGTTAAATTGATTATTACATTTACAAAGCGTGCCATGGATAAATACATTTAACAAAGCGTGCTATGGACAAAACATAAGAATTGCTTAAGAAAGTAACAAATGTTTAATTCACAACAGTCATAGTAACAGTAATACAGTAATAAAATAAAAATAAAAAATTATTATTCTAATGGAGAACTACGTGATCAAGTGTTACAGATTTTGAGCATATTTTTGTTTTGTTTTTTGGACAGAAAGATTCATTTTTTACAAAAGTATAGTGATAGGAACACAGCAATTTTGAGTTCTTTGCTTTTATTGCTTTGTGGGGATGGCATAAGAATTTTCATACATCAGAGGTCAACTGTTTATGGTAGGAAACACGTTCCGCGTAATTAAGTTTAATTGTTTAGTGAAGTTTATTATATTATTTACCTATAGTCAGTGATTGGCATATTAAATTTAAAGCATTAACAAGTAATAAATGTAAATATCTTGTGTGGAAGTAGAAATGAAGGCACCTCTCCTCCACTTTTTTACGTCACAATTCCCCCCGTGGAGCACCTTCTTCTCCCTTTTGTAC